>JAOYNU010091138.1:0-47173 GCA_026745395.1 Tympanopsis confertula | reverse complement strand
ATGTACCATTTTCATAGCGAGGCTGAAGGAAACCTGTAAATTTCGAGCCTTGGAGGCTGGAGGTTTGGTCGCGCTTGTACATGTTGACCCAGTTTCCGGAGCGGTTGAGGTATTTCTCGTAGTCGTCTGACTTTCCTAGGCCCTGCGCCATCTCGGCGATACAGAAGTCGTTGTAGGCGTACTCAACTGTTCGCGAGATACTGCGGGTATGGGTGCCATTGCCCAGAGTGTCGTGATCGTATGTAGGGATATAGCCGAGGGACTTCCAGTGGGCAAGACCGCCACGTCCTTCGATATCCCAGTTTGGAGGCTCGATCTCGGCGTCCTTCACGACAGCTTCATATGCAGTATCCCATTCGACGCCGGGAACCTTCTTCACGTAGGCGTCGGCTAGCACGGTATCAGCGTTGGATCCGCCTTGGGTGAATCCCTTGCAGAGGGACATTCGGCAGTCAGGAAGGTAGCCCTCAAAGCGGTAGGTATCAACCAAACTGCGCAGCATAAGAGATTGAGCATGAGGATCCATCAGAGTGAGAAGAGGGTGGATACTCCGGTAAGAATCCCAGATACTAGACAAGTTAGCATCCAACGCCGACAACCTTGCTCAATGCTGGAACAATCTTACCAGTAGAAACTATCAAAGTAAGGCTCATCACTCTCCCACAAAGGATTCTCACCCGTATAGTCCTGAGGACTAATCATAGTTCGATAAGCACCACTCCAGAAGATCGTCTGCAATTCCTTCGAAACACCAGTCGCATCAACAGAGATAGTACTAAGCTTCTTCTTCCAAGCCGACTCCGCCGCTTGAACAGTTCCCTCGAAATCGTAATCCGGCTGCTCATCCTCCGCATTCTTGCACGCCTGCTCAATACTAAGGAAACTCATTCCCACCCGGACAAGAAGACTGTTATCTTCAAGATTCTGGAACCGAGCAAACGTACCCCCAGAAAGACTCTTCGCAGAAACAGTCCCATTAAAATGAACAGAAGTCTTGTTCAGCGTAGACTTGTTATTGACCCAAGCCCCAACATCCCGAAGCTCCGCACCCTTAAAGTCAGCACAGAAATAGGACTTGTAGCTCCCATCTCCGAAACTGGGACTAAAGGACCCGCTGCCCGTCAACCGGCCAGTCTCCTTATCAACACTCGCACTGCCGTTAGTTCTCGTCTGCGGGAGATCCATAAGATCGACTAAAACCACAGGACTGGTAACAGTCTTGTTAAAGTTGAACCTGTAGAGCGCTGAGCGATTCGTAGCAGTCATCTCGACGAAGATCCCATTAGACAGCGTTATCCCAAAATAGCCGGGCGAAGCCTTCGGGACAGTCTGGTTCCAGGTGACCAGTCTATCGGCCTGCTGCCATTTGCAGTTCTTCAGATCGTCGTTCGGGCACGATTGAGGGAAGATGGGGAAATTGCCCATTGATGGCGAGCCGCCGGTGCCGTCGTCGTGCATGTGGCTGAATCCATAGACTATTTCTCTTAGCTCGTGTCTCTCTGTCTCAGATCAATAAGTTAAGATACCTTCAGGATCATCATAAGCGAAACCAGCTTCATTTTCACCAACTGTGTCCGCGACAGCCTTGACCATGCCTGGTTTTATTAGCATCCATGGATAGCGATATACTGCGGGGACTAAGACGCACCGTATGGCATTGTCGCGCCGGCGAATACATGGCCTTATCTCGTTAGCTAATACTCTCAACTTCTATGGAGTTGACTTACCCCCATTAGCAGTCCCAATCAACGGATCTACATATTCCAGCGGATTGAACTCATTGTCTCTCGCATGCGTGGCCAGGGTACTCTGCGTCGCGAGGGCAGCGGAGCCGTAGAGCGCGACGGCCGCTAGGAGATCGCGCGCGCGGCAATTGGGAATCATGCCGACGGTCGAAACTGTGAATGCGATGAGCTGAGGAATTCTTCAAGTACGAAGAAGGCTTTTTAAAGGTTGGCAGGTTGCATCCGTTACAGCCGCAGGGGCACATTCAAGATCAACAATGGGGTTGCCCGGTCGGGAATGCGGGGGTCGGGCTTTTGTTTTGGGTACTCCGGTATTTGCTTATTTGATTCTGGGCTAATAGGGTAGATGCAGTATAGATGTAGCTATTGATAGATGTGCTAATTATGGATATCCAGCTGTTCTTGACAATTGGTACTTGTATAACCATAATTGAGACTCGTGGTACTTGGTGAGGGATCTCGCTTATACATGTACCTCCTGAGCACCGATCTCTACTCGTGCGGGGGTGGGGATGCTGTATGTAACGCTTGTCCACTACTCAACAAATAAAGAGCGGGTGGCTGCAGTCCGTGATAGATAAGGTGGTTCTCGCTTGCTTGTCGGGTCTATATACACCGAGGATTAACCGTGGAATCTTCCAAAGTTGTCCATAGTTTAAGCAGCTAGATCTATCTACTACTTTATACAAGTTATAGTTCTGATGAGAGTAAGAGATGGTCACATTGAAGGCTCAATTGTCTTGAAGTATATGTACAGATTGTGCGTATATGATAATCCGACAGGAAACGCAACCTAGACAACGCCGGCTTTTGACCAGACAACGAAAGACCAAGAAAGACCAAGAAAGGATATCAACAAGAAGAAAGCCGCCGAAAACGAGGTGGCGGCATCAAAGTAGGCGGAAGGAAATAGTCATTAACGCCGTAGCCACCACGCTGTACGGGCGAGTTCGGGCAGGCCATATATTGTCGCGGCGGGATGGTGACTGAACGGCGGAGTGAGGCTCACAGAGCCGCGTGCGTGAGATCATACGAACATCCGAGGAAAATCCTATGACCGAATCTGTCCGTAGCCGCTGTTCCGCCACTCGGTAGCCCTCCACTCGCTCTGCTTCCAGTCTTGCTGGTACTCCGGCATCTCGGAGCGGTCGTTGGCCATCTGGTTGTCGCCGAGGGCGTTCTCGAGACGGCCCTGCTTGCGCTGGCGCATGCACCACCACAGGAAACCTGCGACACAGGCTGCGCCGACGACACCTGCGGCGGCGTAGACACCGATGTGTGCGCCATTGCCCAGCTTGTCCCACTTGTCGCCGACGGACTCTGCGGGAACCTTGTTGAGTTCTTCGACGGCGGTGGAGTTGCCCTCTGCGACCTGTATGCTGGACGCGCTGCCGGAGCGGTCACCGTAGGTGTATTCCTTGCCGGAGTGGAAGTCCTTTGCGCGGATGCTCTGGACGCTCATGGTGAAAGGAGCCTCGTCCCAGTTGACATAACCACCAGCCCATTGGACGGTCCACTTGTTGGTTCCTTGGGTACCGGCAGGCCAGATACTGATCTTGATTTGGCAGGGAGTCTGGGGGTAGTTTGTGCCGTCGAGGGTCAATGGATCGTCCTTGGTGAGGTTGCGGATCATGGTGTTGTCGACCCACCACTCGAGGTAGTCCTCGGTCCAGTAGGTGGTGTAGTTGTGCCATTCGGTGTCGGCGTTCTGAACGGGGTAGGTCGTTCCACGGCCGTAGGTGGTAGTGTTTCCCTTTCCGAAGAAGTCGGTCTGGACAGAGTTGGTGTCGTTGCCGACCCACTCCCAATCGATCTCATCCAGATCGTCAGATTCCAGCACGATACTGCTGATCATACCATCGCCCGGGGACATCTTGACCCAGGACTCGACGACACCGAAGAAGATGTAGAAGTTGGAGGTGACGAGGACGGCCTCGCCTTCCTTGGAGAGAGTGAAATCGGCGCCATCGTCGTGGTACACGGGCTGGATACTGTTGGTCATATTCCAGATCTTGTCGTCGAGGGTAGAGTTGAATTGCCAGGTGTGTTCGGTGCCCAGGGCCGGGTCCGCGGGGCAGTCCTTCTCCATCGGATTACATTCACTCGATGTTTGGGCGGCGGCATAGCCAGCCAGAGCCGTGACGGCGGCGATGCTGAAGAAGCGCATGGTGATTCCACAGATATTGAAAGAATGGACAGATCTAATCACGATCTAGAAAGAGTGGATGTGCGAGAGCACGGAATGAATGGACGTGGAAGCTGACCTCGAGAGATGAAGAGAAAGGGAGAAATAGAAAACAGACGCCACGGCCCATGCTAGCATTAGCATGGTGGCTAGCCCACAAAAAGCAAGATTATGATTTCTTAGTGTTTCTGTAAGGGGAAGGGATTATTGCGGGTTCGTCACACTAAACTCCTTTAGGGCTAGTGCCAGGCACCTCTTCGCCCGATCGAGCCTAGTGTTGTCCTAATCGGCCCTAGCGGGAGTGCCCTTCGCTCTTCGTCTCTTTTTCGAGGCCCGTCAGCGTCTTCGCGCCCGTCGATTGGTGCTCCAGAGGGCCCAGATAAGGCGATCCTGCAGATTCAGGGGTTGCCAGTCCTGCGTTATTATACTCCGTACGGAGTAGCACGACCTACGGAGTAGAAAGACCACTCGATCAAAGCTAATTCTCCATCTACAGTTGGAAATAGACCCGCGAAAGGGGCCAACTCCACTGATAAACGAACTCGTTCACGTTCCTGAGACCCCCGGGCTATTTCGAGCTCCCGACTTCCTGATTGTCACCGCCACCGTCCCACCGCAATCACCCACAAGCCACTAGTCTCACAAATGGGGCCCGATCCCTTCCACTGATCCTTACGTGGGCCTGTCTCGTCCCCAAGCGAACCAGTCTCGATAACAACTCCATCGTGAAACTCTTTCTCTTCCTCCCATTCGCCTATCCCAAGGACGCCGACTGCGAAGCTTTTGAGGCGTCGGTCGCCCGTTACGTGGTCGGTAGGAAGTCCTGGTCTAAATGGCCAGCTGCTCGATTACGGGGAGCATGGAGTACACGGATGCAAACTAGTGTGCCACAGCATCATCGCTCGTTGTGGTGGCACAGCGCCCCTGACATCCCCGGCAGCCATCCGGCGAAAGGTTCAGATAACCAAGAAAGATTCCATTCGTTTAGCCGTAGACTTAATTAGCTCATTACTCGTTTCCCTCATATCAGCAAGGCAGTCGTTAATCATTGTACCTGCATAAGGTCCATCCCTCTTTCCCGCCCTAGCTTCCATACTCCCTCCGGAGTAAAGCGTACCTAGCTGAGATACACCTTCGCTGGCCGCCGTACATCATCCCGATGCCGACGCGGTTTCTCAACCACATACTCCGATCCGGCGCTGCGTCTTCTGCGGCTGCGGCTTCGTGAGGAGGTGGACACCGGAACTGTTTTCACGCGGTCGGAGTCCTGCCCGAAGGGCCATGCGCCGGGAAGTCGGCAGAGACGCCACAGCCAGAGGAGCAGGAGAGTTCCTGCGATCGAGCCGATGACGATGCCGGCTATGCCGCCACCGGAAATAGAGCTGGGGCAGCCTTCGGGGGCGCGGGCGTGGAGAGCACTAATGGGCGCCTGGTTTTGTTAGTTCGAGTTCTTTACTCCGTAGTTGGGCACGGTTGGCCCTAGCTTGGCTCTGGTCGTGGCTCTGGTTCCGGCCCGAATTGGAGCCATGGAAAAGTTTGGACTAACCATGGTGAATTGCTTTATTGACAGTTTACAATTCAACTTTTCATTGACAATTTGGCAATTCTTCCTGTCAGTACTTCTGCTTGGCAGATGTGTCTGGCGATGCAGGAAAGCGGGGTGCGGCAAATGTACTGTTCTCCCTCCACAATTCAACAGTAAAATGCCAGTGGATTCTGTACAAGGTCCTCGACTCAAATTGACAGAAGAGGCTGGTGACAGACAAAAGCAGAAAACAGCAGAAGCAAGCAAGATAAAACAAGCGAGACCAGCTTATACATAACTTCCCCTCAGCGGCACAATCCCAACCTCCCGCCTGGGCATGACGTCAAAGCGTTGGACAGTGAGCGTCGAGCGGCTGAAAGAGAAGCGATCTTCGCCTTCTGGACTCACAAACCGGATATCCCAAGCCCGGGGATCAAGTCGAGACCCGCCGATTGGCTACCAGATCTATCTATCGCCATCCAGCGCGGGATAGACTGCTAACGGCTCAGTGCGATGTGGCAATCCCCGTCGATTGATCTACTGCGGAGACGGAGAATATCCATGGATGTGACGTGGATTATGCATTGCTCAGCTCTTCCACTACACTAATACTAACACTACCTATAGCCTCTCACCTAATGGCTAGGAGTATCCATGGACTACTGCTGGCTCAAATCCACATGTCCCGGCGAAGGAGGCACATCCCCAGTCTCCCACTCCTTCGCATCCGAGCCGAGCTCAAACTCGATCATCCCGCCATTGGCCATTACGTCTTCGTGCTCGAACCAGTTCTTGCTCCATTGCTTGCCGTTGATCTTCACGCTCTGCACGTACGTTCCGTCTTCGAGGCCGGAGGCTTTAATTCGGAGCGTCTGGTTCCCGTTGATAGTCATGTTCATGTCGGGGAACCATGGCGAGGAGAGTAGGTAGACTGGCTGGGTGACGATCGGGTAAATGCCAAGTATCTGCCAAAGCAGCCAGGAGTTCATTGCGCCGGCATCGCTGTTGCCGGGGATGCCGTAGGCGGCGTCTTTGAAGCTGTGAGGCTTAGCATGAGCTCTTAAGGCGATGTGGGGTTCTTACTATTGCTCTGCCAGGCTGCGGGATTGCGCAACGCTCTTGTACTGCTTGTTGATGTAGTTGAATAGGTAGGGAGTAGCGAAGTCAGGTTCGTTTCTGGATAATTAGCACTAAATGTAGAAAGTTGGATAGAGTGCTTACCCGATGTTGATCAGTGTGGTGATTCCAGCGCCATTGGCGCCGAGGTTCTGCTTTGACATATTCGGTTTGAACTATCGTTGTTAGCATATCCACTGCGCCACATGCGTCAATCACTTACCATAATATCAAGACGCTTTTCAAAAGTGTCCTCTCCGCCCATAAACTTGATCAAAGTCTTCACATCGTGCGGAATCACGAACGAGTATTCTAAACAATCAGCATCCATGCCCTGTGCCCACGGTAAACCTTGCACTCACCCCACGGAATCCCCTCATAAGTATAATCCGTCCACTCACACCCATAACACAACAAAGGATCATACCCCGAGCTATTAAACTTCCCATCCGAAAGCCTCGGCGTCAGGAAACCCGTGAAATTCAAACTCTTAACATCATGATCCCAAATCCTCTGCCACCCAGCCGACCGATTCATATACTTCTGCACATCACCCGGCATCTCTCCCTTAGCCACAACCGCAAGCGCATAGTCGTTGAGACTATACTCGACCGTCCGCGAGATCGAGCGCGTATTGCGATCCTCAGAAACATATCCTAATTCCTTCCAGTCGTCTAGTCCCCCACGACCCTCTTTCGTGCTTGCGGAGAAATCGGTAGGATTGAATGTATTGTAGGGCGTTACCTCTGCGTCTTTGACCATGGCGGCGTAGCCGTCTGTCCAGTTGATGTTTCCGCGGAGGCCTTTAACGTAGGCGTCTGCGAGGACGTTGTCGGCGTCGGAGCCGCCCTGTGTTAGGCCGTTCCAGTTTCCGGAGCGGCCGTCGGGCATGTAGCCTGCGTGTCTGTAGATGTCGATGAGGCCGCGGATCATGGACTCGTAGTACTCGGGTTGGAAGATGTGGTAGAAGCTGACTGTGCAGCGGAAGATATCCCCTGTTTCTTGTTAGTAGGGATGTCAAAATGTGATGGATGGATACATACACATAGTATAGAAGTCGTCCCAGTAAGGCTCTCCAGAATCCCAAAGCGGATTCTCGCCCGTGCGATCAGAGGGCATCAGATGCATGAAGTAGAGAGAGCTATACAAAAGTCTGACGTGGGTCGTATTCGCCGAGTCATCGAGTGGAACCTGGATCTTGTTGAAGACATCCTTGTTCCATTCGTTGACGGCATCAGTGACAGTATCGTTCAGCTTCCAGGATGGGATCTCTTTCTCGATATACGCGCGTGCTTTAGCGACCGAGATAGAGGAGATGCCCACGCGGGAGGTTAGCTGTGACGCTGGTCCATTGTTCCAGCTGATCAGCACGCCAATGCGGTTGTTCATAGGCCCAGCTGAGACCTTTGTGTCGTTGCCGTAGGTTGGGAGGCCGATCTCGCCATTGGCAAGGTTCTGGTACATTGGCATAGGGTCGGTGTTGATCCCAGAGAAGGTCTTTGCTTGGTCAGGGCTGTCGGACAGTTCGCCGTAGAAGTAAACTGTGAAAGGTGCTCCTACTTGTTGTTAGCGTGGTATATTTGTCTCTCTCATGCGATACCAACCTGCGTTCCATCCGCCGATGTATGTGCCGTATCCCGAATATGACTTGCCATCTTTCTCGACCTGGATCTCTCCACCGATGAAAGCCTGGCTGCCAGTGTCGCCGGGAGATGCAGGGAGGTACTGTGAGGTTTAGTTCAAGTTCACTGACCATTATCAAAGGAATGCAAGCACTTACATGGGAGACATCCACCAGGATATGCTTCTCGCCCTTAGGAAACGAATACTCCATAATACCAGCATGCCTCGACGCCGACAGCTCTACCCTAACGCCATTCTCAAGCTGCGTCTTGAAGTACCCAACCTTGGCGACATCATCACCAACCTAACGAATCCTAGAATTAGCCAACACTCAACAACCCTTGAAGAACGTATCTCACCCTCGGCTGACTATAAGTCTGATTATCCAGTATATTAACCGGCGCCTCAACACTCGTCAACGGCATCTGCGCCACAAGCCCATACTTCGGCGCACCTCCCGTCCCGCTCTCATGCATCATACTAATGCCCGTAACATTGCCATCAGGCGTCCACCCCCCATTCAACACAGCAGTATCCCAATCCTTAGCAGTCGAGTCAATACCGACCTTAACAACACCGAAAGGCCTCGCCCCTCCAACAAAGATATCTCCTCCCCCAAACCCCGTCCCATCCGGACCCTCAGCTCCAATCATCGGGTTCACATACTGCGACAGGTCGACAGCAGCGACGCTACCGGCAAGTATGGCCAGCCCCAGCGGGGCTAATCTAGCAGCTCTCTTCATTTGCTTTTTCAACCTTTGAGTCTAGGAAGTAAAGCGAAGCTAAGCTGGAAAGAAGGTTCTCCAAAACAATTGCCAGAAGCTTAACGGAGCCCCTCGCTTTATACATTCCGCAGATCCCTTCTCCCAAGCGGTGTAACCCCAAAGAATCGGCGCAGACGCCCCCGAGCAAGTGGAGGTGGAGGCTATTCGAGCTTCCCCGCATAAGCGGACAATTCGTATTTGGAAGGCCAGGTCGGCTCGCGGCTAGAAGCGCCATGACATAGCGATCGGCGAGGTCGCCGAGCGCAGATGTAACGTTTATGGTACCTGGATACGAAGGGACTGAAAAGCTTGCTCTACTAGCGACTTGGTAGCGATCAATGCGGAGTAGGCGAAGCTTGACTCGATCGCGCTAGGGTCTAGCGTGTTTAATTACTAGAAAGGTACTTCGTATTGATATTGAAGAAGTAGAATTGATTCAAAATGCCAAAGACTCCGCCCCATGATATCATAAACAAACGACCCCATGTCCAGCCAGGGACTAAGATGCTAGAAAGAAGATGCAACTCATTACCGTCCTTCGATGTAATCTCTGTTTTCGATCGTGACGCTCTTGGTCATGTGGTTGACCTTGTAGACACCGACGAGTCGGGAAGCAAGTTCGAACTATTACTTATTAGCATGGGAAGAGAGTATGTTGGAATGGGAGTACTCACCATGTTGTTTCTTAGTGAAATAACGATAAACTGGGCGTTCTTTGTCCGCTCCTTGATGTATGAGGCCACAATAGAGACCTAGAAAGATTAGCAATGTCCAAAAATAAAAGATGGCTAGACTCACATTTCGGAAATCCAAAGCCGCGTCAATCTCGTCCATGACATAGAGAGGCGTCGGCTTGTAGTGGTGCAGGGCAAAGACAAGAGCCAAACTGGACAGTGTCTTCTCACCACCAGACAGGTTACCAATGTTCTTCCAGCTCTTCTTTGGAGGCATGACAGAGAACAGAATACCCTCAGAGAAGGGATCTAATGAGTCGACCAACTCAAGCTCTGCATTACCACCCATGGTGATCATCTGGTACATCTCCTTCAGACGAAGAGAGATAATACCGAATCCTTCCATGAAACCGTTGAGGCGGGCTGATCGGAGACCGTCTAAGCGTGCCTTGGCACCGTCTCTGGTACCTAGCGCTGTTGCCAGATCGGCAGAGCGAGATTCGTGCTCGGCGTTTCGGCGGCGGTACTCCTCGATCACACTGACATCGACAGGGGCGTTCTGGACCTTCTCTTCAAGGGCTGCAATGACAGCCTTCAGAGACTCCTTGTTCATAGCGTCCAGCTCATCCTTGGTGAAAGTTTGGAGCTCTGTGGTTTCTTGCTCCTCGCCAAGATCGCTGACGTTCTGGAGAACCAGCTTGGAGAGCTTCTCCTCCCAGTAGCGGCTGCGTTTCTGGTTCTCGGTTAAAGCCTTTTGGTTCTCATCCAGCTTGTTGCGCATCTCGATCTCAGTTGCGCGCGTCTCATTAAGTTCAGCCACTTTCTCGTCCAGCTCTTCCTTCATGGTCTGCAGATCGTTCTTCTTTGCATCGAGTGTCTGTAGAAATTAGTATCTGAAGATCCACATATGTTAAGGAATGCTTACGTTTTGAGCCTCGTCGGCCTTTTGTCTCCACTCAGAAGCATCATTGGCCTGGCTCTCCACATCCTCCTCGAGCTTCTCAAGGTCTTCGGAAATCTGGTTTAGCTCCTTTTCAGAACCATCGCGAGCCTTAGAGTGCTTGGTAATAAGCTTCTCGTTCTTTGACATCTGCACCTCTGCGTCGGAGATCTCCTCAGCAAGCAAGCGAATCTGCTCTTTCAGACCATCGACCTTAGCCTTCTGACCACGTAGGCGGACACCACCGACTTCCATAATCTTGCTCTGCAGCTCTTGAATCTCTTCTTCAATTCCACTCTTCTGGCTGTTGAGATCCTCAATTTCGCCGTTCAAGGCCTCGATCTGCTCCTCGAGGGCATTTCCTTGTGACGAGTCTGACTTGGAAGGCTTGTGCTCGGCACTGATTTCCTTCACACGCCGTTGGGCATCAACGAGACTGCGCTTTGCACTATCAATCTCGATCATGATCTTCTGGATCTTGGTCTGTACGCGAGGGATTTCGTCTGTCTTCTCGCGCACTTGAGCTTCGATATTTCGCTGCTTCTCTTGGAAGTTCTGGAACTTGCGCTCCAACTCCTCAAGGTCTGATTCCAGACGGGTTACTTGTTCCTTGGTAGTGTCTGCGACCTGCTTAGATGACATACCACCACGGGCAACACGAGTACCACCACCACTCATGGTACCAGAGACATCAATCAATTGGCCATCAAGTGTGACAACTCGCCACCGACGAGCACCGTAGGCAATACGGTTAGCCTGTTCGAGATCCTTGGCAACAAGAGTGTTCTGCATCACGCTGTAGAAAGCAGGAGCAAATCTGGGATCCTTGGGCTTGACAAGGTCGAACAGTCGGGGAACACTCTCTGGGGTGTAGATGGTTGACATGTCTCGGCGAGGGAGACGGTCAAGCAGGATGAAGTTGGCTCGTCCCAGGTTGTTCTTGCGCAGATAGTCGATACAATGTTGACCAACCTCAACAGTTTCGACGACCATGTTCTCAAGCGCGGGACAAGCAGTTGAAATAGCAACATCGTATTGCTCGTCGATAGTCCCCAGATTACCGAGGCGGCCATGGAATCCATCAATACGGCCAGACTCCTTCAGACGCATCAATCCTGTCAAGACACTTCCGCGATTGTTTGTGCTCGCAAGGCTGCTTCTAGCTTCGTCGGCCTTCTGTCGAGCGCTGGAAACATGGGATCGGACCTCAGGCTCACGGGCGACGTATTTCTTGAGGTCATGTTGAAGCTTCGCTACCTCAGCCTCAAGACCGTCCTTCTGAGCCTGGCGTTCCTCAAGGTCGTTCTGTTTTGTCTGCAAGGTTTCCTCAATCGTGCCGATCTTACCTTGGGCTTCTTCCAGCAGGACAGCACCGGCGTTGCTTCGCTCACGAATAATGTCCAGCTCACTCTGTGCAACAGCAACAGCGGACTGCTTCTTGTTGATTTTCTCGTTCCATGGCTCGAGAGACTTTTGCTTGGTAGCAATCTGATTAGAAAGCCCTTCAGTCTTTCCCTTGAGGCCTTCACGGATGGTGTTGAGTTCCTCCTCCTCGGTCGTCATCTCCTTCTCGAGCTGGGAGGTCTCTGCGGTCTTCCTCTCGATGTCGTCGGTGAACTTCTGAACAAGGCTCGTGCATTCGGATGCAGCAAGGCGGCTCGTCTGCATTGTCTTTTCGAGCTTCTTCTGCTTTCCGAGCAGGAACTTCTTCTTTTCCTCAAACTTGACACCTTCCTTGTCGTACTTGGCCATTTCTTTCAGAAGCTCTTTGTTTTGCTTCTCCATGGATTCGTACTCGCGAACGCCGCGCTTGTAGGCCTTCTCAATTTCCTTGATGCCAGCCTCATTGCCTTCGTGCTTCTCAAGCTCCATATTGAGAAGCTCTTGCATTTGAAGGATGGCTTCTTCGGTGACACGAACATTGTCAGAACACTCGTCGATGTAGATCTGGTAGAGGGCCGATTGCTTCTCGGAGAGTTCGTTCTCGTCACGAATGTACGCAAGAGCCTTGTTCTTCTTGTCTTCCAGAGCTGTCTTTTCCTTCTCAACGTGCTGGACACGGTTGTTCTTTTCCATGCACACGTCGTTCAAAGTCTCCAGCTCGGTGGCTGCTTCGTCGATTGGGGTCTTGTACTTTGAGGTTCCAATGATGTCCTCCAGATACTCGAGAAGACCTTCGTCGTGCTCATTCATGGCCTTGGCTTTCATTTGCGCGATCGATTCGACTTCACCCTGCAAGATCAGGAATCGCTTGTGGTCAAGATCAATTCCACGGTCGCGGAGGAATTGCCCAACGTAGGTAAAGTTTGTCTCCTTCTTGTTCATGTAGTATTTGCTGCTGTTGTTCTTGAACGCTCGGCGGGATACGATCAAGTGAGAGTCGGGGATAACATCATGGCCACCATCTGGACGATCCAAAACTTGTTCGAAGTGGACCTCGACCTCACAGAAAGGCAGGTCAGGATATTGGGCAGAATTGTGAATCAAGGCAGAAATCTTGCCCTGTCGCATTTTGCTAGCACGGAAACCGAAGACAAAGAGAAGAGAATCAATGACGTTCGACTTGCCGGAACCGTTGGGTCCAACAACGGAAGAAAAGGATGCATGGAACGGTCCAACCACCTGCTTCCCAGCATAACTCTTGAAATTTGTGAGGATCAAGTTCTGAATGATCATACGGGGCTTGGGCTCGGCGGGTTCTTCTGGTGCTGGGGCGGCTACATTCCTAGACTTCATAACGATGTCCATGGGCCTTTCCAGAACTGTTGAATTCGGATTGATGATCGAGATTTGCTTGGGCTCTTCTGGTTGCTTCGAGGGCGACGATTGGTTGACGGCGGCATCGGTGATATCGGAGAGGGGCGGTACACTTTCCCGTTGAGCCCGTGATTCAGGCTCTGGCGACGCGGATGGCTCTGGAGTCGGAAGTGAGCCCTTTGCCGGCTTCGGCGTGAGAGAACCACGACTCTTGCGGGGATGAGCCATACTATGTTTTTTCAACGCTGCCTGGTTCGAAGGCGAATCAGGATCAGCTTCCACAGCCTCGGTGCTCTTCCTCTTCAATCTTGGTTTGGCAGATGGTGATTCAGGATCAGCTTCCGCGGAAGCCATACTGATATCATCATCTTCCTCTTCCTCTTCCTCTTCAGCTTCAACCTCCTCGTTTTCGTCGTTGTCCGTAGCTTGCGACGCATCCGATTCGTCGGCCACCGATGGTCGGGATTTGCGCGCGGGTTTCACGGTCGAGGGTGTTGTAGGTTCTAAAGTCAGCCGCTTTGAGGGGCGCCTTCCCTTCTTCGGGACGGGCGTGTATTCCTGTTCCTCCTCTTCAGAATCTTCGTCGTCATCGTCTTCGCGAGGCGCGGTTGGTGTTTCATTGCCTGAGATCTCTGATTCGGAGGTCTCTTCGAGGGCGTAGCTTCGGCGGGAGGCTGCCCGACGCGAGGGTCGACCCTGGGATACAGAAGCCATTATGCGCAAATTAGTCGGAGCGCCTGCTTCATGAAGCGCGAGGGGTAGGGGGGTAGATGGGATGATGAAAGTCAGTCGCAATCAAACGGGAAGTGGGTTGTTTACGTCCCGCCTAAAACGGTTTAGCTCCGCTTACTGCCATAACAGACCCCTCACCGCCAGTATTTACGGTCGCAATACGCAAAATTACTAAAATTACACGCTCTTTGGACATCCGCCGGTCCAGTTGTTCACCTTCCACACTCCTCACAGCTTACAATGGCGTCCTGGGCGGACTTCGATAACATCTTCAGCTTCAACAAGAAGTACCACTATGAAGCCAAGGTCGTGGAGCTTATCGTGAGCAACCGGCGGGTGCTCGAAAACCAGCTATTCGCTGATCGGCTGCTTGCTTTGCTTGGGATCAAAGGAGGTAACGCATCACGACTGCAGCTCATCCTTGCTGGCTGACTGACATACTGCAGTGACCAAAGTGTATCCTCCCCAGACTAATGGCGAATTGCGATCTCTGGTTGATCAGATCGTCTCCTCTGAATTCGATATCCATCACAAACAAGCCTTGATCTATTACATCCTGAAGGACTGTCGCAATGCCCAAGGCGCAGCAGCTCAATTTGCGCAATCCTGCCACTTCCCGGAGAAGTACCGACTGTTCATTGAGGGTCTTTGGCACATGGACCGTCTAGACTTCCGCGTATGTAGAATCCTGGCAAGACATGCCATGAAATTGGAGATTTGGAGCTCACAAGCTTACTAGGCCGCAATCGAATACCTCGCCGAACCCTCCCTCATCCCTACCTTCCCTGACGAAATCCTATACGCCCTCACTCTTCCTCAAATCTCGAAGCACGATGACAGCCTCGCCGTCGCTTATTACCTCACTGCCGCCCCGCCTCTAGCAACCGAGAAGGTCCAGCGATCATTCTTTGAGACCCTTTCGCGATCGAACATCACAGAGGCGTTTTTCTTCACGCGAAAATACGACGAGTTTCATCGTCAAGCTTATTTCGCCCAGCTTATCGAATTCGTGCTCAAGACTTCACCAGGCCAAACTCGATCGAAGCGCGCTATGGAACTCGTTGGGCTGCCGTTGGGTGATGATGAAGAAGCTTGGTTCCAGGCTTCATTACTCCGTGGGAACGCAAGCAATCTCCAAGGCGCTAAGGATACATTAATGATGCGCTTCTTGGCAACTGGGAGAACGAATGCGCTGGCCGCAGAGTTGGAATCACTGGGAGGCAAGAAGGTAGAGGGTCTGAATTGGGATGACCTGCGAGAGAGCATGCGCTCTTCGGGGGCCGCTACATCGCAATGAATTTGATGAAAAGGAAATAGAGCACTATTAGGAGTTCCGGATATCAATGAATGATTAATTGCCTTCATTGGTCTCGTGGGTTAATGGGGCGGAAATATAACTAAGCCACTGTAATCGCTGCTGTCGCCAGAACAAGCTTAGCTCAAGGCACCTGGCTGCCTTTTAGCAAGGCCGAATTGTGCCTTGGCTTCGGCGCTTAGGCTGGAGCATTCATCTCCTTTTTACAATACTCAGAATGAGCGGCGTAGAGCTTGGTCTTGGTATTGTTGCTACTCTTGATTTTTGCTTGAAGTGTGTACATCGCTCTGTTGTTGGGCTACCCCGCATTAACATACTATGCAGATACGGCAAAGTACTCGTCGGTAAATACAGGTCCTTCAAAAATGCTGAACATGGAATCGAGGAGCAGACCGTTATTATTGAAGCCACATGGCACAAAATATCCCAGCAGCTGGCTTTCTTGAAGCGTATTTGGGGGACTCTATCCGAAGACTACCAAGACCTCCAGGGTCGCATTCTGGGGATCTTGGAACGGAAGCTACAGCACGCTATAGAACAGTTGAGCAAGATCGAGAAGCGCCATTATCACTCTATCGAAGTATTCGATAAACGGAAAGCAGCAAAATATGCTTTACTTCTCAAGGAAAATCTCCAAGATGCCGTCTCGGATCTACAAAAATGGCAGAAAGAGTTCGAACCAACCTGGTACCTGGCTATACGGGCTGAGGATAAAGCCATTGATAATGAGCTAGTCAAAGGCCCTGGGACTGAAAGGCTATCAACTGCCCGGCATGTTCGAGGTGCACTGAAGACAGGGACGTCGACAGGGACGTCGCAGGGAAGATCAGTCTTCTTGCCCGCGGATGAACTCGGTTCGGCAATCGAGTCTACAGTTCCTTATTCGACTTCTAAGCTTATAGAAATCCCGAAAGTTGGAACTTTTATTATAGACTCAGCGGATTGCGCTTCCAGAAATGACGCTGCAGACTTCGGCAGAACTGTGCGAGAGTTGGCCTTAAGACTGCAGAATGTCGACGCAAGAGAATTTCACCTCCTCAAATGCCATGGTGTGGTGAAAACAAAAGATATGAATACGCAAAAGCTGCTTTCGTATGATTTTGTGTTTCACATTCCTCGGGGCTTCCAGCATCCCCAGAGTCTTCGAAGTCATCTCCTTTCTCAAACGACCTATTCTTTGACCGACAAGATCGGTCTTGCTAGGCAACTTGCAACGTCAGTCAACTATGTCCATGTTCTTGAATACGTGCACAAGAATATCCGTCCAGAGACCGCGCTTGTCTTCGAAGGCTTCGAAACTACTCCGGCGTCATTGTTTTTAGTAGGCTTCAGAGCCTTCCGGATGGCTGAGAGCAAAACACTACGCCTAGGAACCTCTGTCTGGGCGGAAGAGATCTACCAACATCCTGAAAGACATGGACTTAGTCCTTCTGTAGACTACGTGATGCAACATGATATATACAGCCTAGGTGTATGTCTACTGGAGATTGGACTTTGGCAGTCCTTTGTTGATGAGGATGGGCACGTTAAATTACCAAAAGCTGATGACAATGATCAAGAACCGACATCCAACGAAATGAGCTTGCTCGGAGAGCTCTATGTCACCCTGGCACGCAAGAAGCTCCCGACAAGAATGGGTGATCAGTATACTCGGATTGTTGTCAATTGTTTGACATGCATGGATACCACCAATGTTGATTTCGGGGATCCAAAAGAGTTTGAGGACGAGGATGGGATCTTTATCGCGGTCAAGTATATTGAAAAGGTAAGACTTATCAAGATATCACTTTCATCTTGGGATAACTACATGAGAACCTTGATGACTAATGTAGCCAGATCCTTCTTCAACTTGGTGAAATATCAGTCTAGAACATTTGAAGCGTTATAAAGGAAAAGATACATATGTATTCGGAGTCAATTAGTATTCTGTATTGTTGTGCTAGGTTCTCTCCAGGGCTGGCTTGTTCAGCTTGCAATATATAAAAATCGAGTCCCAATAATAGAAGCTCCTGGGTCTATCTCAGTGCCCAGGTGGATTCAAAACAAGAGCGAACCCATAAGAATAGTACATCTGACTATGTACCCACATTAGTTTTCCATCGGTATCTATTTTTAATGATGTATGTGCTTCTTGCACTGAGACTTGGAAGCTTGAATCTAGATCCGCTCTACGTATCTTGATATTCTTGAAACCGCTTACTTCTAGGACGGACTGGACGGGCCCTGAGGCTGACTTCCATAGAAATTACCCTTGAACAAAGGAGAAGTTACCTAGATCTTGGTCAGACTTTGATTAGTTGAGTTGAGTTGTGTCTTGTGATGCCCCTTCCGCTCTGATGAGTTGTTTCGTATCCGTCTACGGTCACGACCACGTTGGGCGAAGTAGGGCCATAGTCCAAGTAAATATCAGTTTTACGTAGTCAAAATCCATACACAGCCCTATCGTGCGGGCCTCACAATCTTCCCGCCTCTTGAAAGTAGTTTCGATATAAGGCTGTAAATACTATTGAATTGAAGACGGATCAAAATTGATAGTTTACTAGTATTCTCGATGATTGGATGGGCTAGTAGCAAAAGCCTGAATGGATTGAACACTAACTCTAGAGACATCAGAAATGGCCCTTCTCATCACGACTAAGTCATTGGATCTTGTCGTGTTATGTACTTCCGGAGGAATTAAATCAACCACTATGGGTAAATTAGATTGCAAGTCTAGATCGATCTCGGGGTGCTTTGCCATGCAATTTTGATAGTCACGGAGCTTGCACAATATTTCTTCTTTATTGGATGCAGTGCTGTTAGAAACTGCTCTGATCACATCAGTTGTGACGAGGCCTTGCGGTGGACTGGTATGAGCAAGGAGGATATCGAGATCACGTGGATTCAACACAGCTTTGAGCATTTCCTTGGTAGTCGTAAGCCTTGCATTGTGATCAAACATAATCTTCACGATATGAGGTTGGACTTCTTCGCTGAGGTACATATTTCTTAACTGGAGAGCAGCAAGAACGTCAGATTCCGACACGTTTATCGCGTTGCTATCACGAAGAACCAGCTCCACTACTTTCTCAATATGGAATTCGTCCTGGGATTGCAGTAGCATGTGCTTGCTTCTTGTCCTCATGGTGTTTATTAGGGCGTCTTGTCTGGTTTTGTATCGAGAATCATAGGCGACAAGCCCAGCGACGATGTCCATGTTCTGAGCAGCAAGTAGCACCCGGATGGGTATTTCTTTGATTTTATGGTCCTGCAAAAGCTTCTTCACAATGAACTCTCCATTTCGCCAGCGGTCATGGCGGAGCAGATTAATAATGCCTTTTTCTGGGAAATAAGGCGAGGCTGCTCTTGCGATCATGATATTGAGAAGGCGCTCCCGAATCATCCGGTCTGAGGTGGTGGATGCAGCAATTAATTCTTCGTCAGATAATTCTTTTATTGAGTTCCCGTCCAAAAGAAGATCCGGTATAAGCTCATCATCCCCAGCCTTGGCCGGGAAGCTTCCATGACGTACCCCGTAAAAGCCATTTGTTGAAGCTGAGATTCCCTCCAAAGCAGACTGCAATGCTGTCTGACCATCAGTAGTCGCATTAGGATGTACACCAGATTCGAGAAGAGCCTTCACTACAGCAAAATCGCCCGTCTTGCAAGCGCAGCATAGAGCTTCGGATCCTCCCCCAGGTCCCAGGTTTATGATGTCTCTAGCCATCTGGTAAGGCCACCGAAGATTGCGGCCGTTAAAGGTGACTTCAAAAATCCACTCGCTACCTCGAGACTGGCACCGTGTTCCAGCAAAGAGTCGAATGTTTTGCGGAGTCCTATGTAGGCAGCCAGAGACAGCGCTGTTCCGAAATTACCAGCAGATGTATTGGCGTCGGCTCCACGTGATAGTAGCATCTGAACTATGGTTTCGTACCGGCGCGACATTTGATAGCTGCATGCTCTATTGTATTTATAAGGGGGGATGGCTCTCCAAGGTGACATGCGTTTGTGAGAAGTGATAGACGGTTTCTTTTCAACTAAGAATCGCGCGTAGCTTGCTAGATCTTCTGGTAAAGACCTATTTCGGGTCTCATTGAGAAGTTTTGAAGAAGCAAGACCTTCCATTGCAGCTCTCAGTGGTGTGCCGTAGGTAGGGTCAAGCAGATTGGGGTCTCCATCATGGTCGAGCAGTAGCTGCACAACAGATGCACACCCGTTAAGACAAGCAAGCAAAAGCGCGGGTCTGTCTTTGATGTCTTCGGAGTCAGGTCTTATACCCTGGCGGAGCCCAATCTTTGTCACTGTCGAATAGTTGCGGGTGCAAGCTTCAACGAAGATCTCCGTCGTACAAGGTGTATATTCCAATAGAATTTCGTAAATCTCAGCGCTCATGGATGGCACATCACGGAGAGTCTCAGCGCAGACACTATCAACCACTTCAAAGTCCGATAACATTTCTAGAAGCGTCGATGTAATTGACAAGTCTCTTTTTCTACAAGCCATTTTCAACGCATTGCGAATGATGTCTGTATTCATCGCCCTGCACTGGGAAAGCCATTCCAGTACTAAATCAGTAAGCTGAGGGACCTCATTTCTGCAAACTGCTATTAGTAGGTTACAAGCAAGCTTGGAATCAACTTTAGCTCCAAACACAGCTTCGTAATACTGGATGAGCTTTCTCGTCGTATCAACGTTAGATGTTCAGATGGCCTCCTCAATGGCTTTTCCCAGCATTTCAGAAGAAGAGCAGTGAGGCATCGAAGCTATCAGAATATCTAATATGACAAGGTATTCTTTGCGTGCTGCAAAAACCAATGGATGACTGAGAGTCCCAAATTCAGCTTGCAAGTTGAAGCCATTAGCAAGAAGTATCTTGACAAGGTCTGGTCGCTCTATATCGATAGCTGCATGGATTGAACTTCCGTTGGGGTTATCGGCATAGATTGATTTGCATCCTTTTACGTTAAAGTTAAAAGCAGCTTTCAGAAGTGCATTGACGAGAGGAATCTGGCCAACCGCACAAGCTTGGATAAGAACCCGCTCTTTAGCTCCAACGTCTGCTTGTTCGTTTGCCCCGGCGATGACCAGGGCAAGTGCAATATCCGTGTCTTTATTATCCATCGCATCCTGTAGGGCAGCTGACAACTCAGCGCCATGGACGTAACCGTAAGACCCCGTTTGCAGAAGCAGAGTGACTGTATCGAAGCTGCGTGCTGATACTGCCGCTCTCAAAGAAGTGCCATATTCTCCGCCACATATATGCGGGTCAGATCCAGCACCTAGAATCACTTTAACTGCCTGGATGTTTCCAAACCGTGAAGCAGCTTGCAGAGCTGTTCCATAGTATGACCCATTCCAATTAACATCAGCGCCATGTTGAATGGCAATTTCTATCAGCTCGTGATCGCCAGCGGCAGCAGCACATTGAAGCAATGTTCCACTGCAATTTACATCCAGTCGAAATCCTGGTATGCGTCGGAGTAGGTAATGAACAAGGGCTCCCGGGCCAGTGCTGAACAGTTCTTCCAATGAGTTTGACTCGCTCAAAAGTCCACCATCATCTTGGCATTCAAAGTGCCTGAGCGCTTCTATCAACAGGTCATGCATCTCATTATCGGCCATTCTTTTGTTTCCATTCACCTCGATGATCATTCGTGACACCACAAAGCATTGACGCTCCCTGCGTGCTGCCGAGTTGAGCACACTGAGCCAGTTAGGTTTGGCCCCTACATAGATCGACATTTTTCTCAACCAAGAGCTTGAATATGTCGGGAGGACAACAAGCTGCGGCAAGTTGAAGCTCTTCAGCCCACTGTGCCCCTCTCAGGGAGGATATGTGATCCTGAATTAGTCGCATTGTTGCCAATTTTATTTGTTCATCAGACTCTTGCCACGGAATTGAATATCTGCGGCCTTTTTCTTTCAGATGAAATCGTTTGTATCCGAGCAAGCTTGATAAAAGTGCTGTCACACGCTTTTTGACAGGACCAGCGCCATTAGACCTGCAATACTCTTCTTTCTTTTCCGTTTTTGAAAATTCATGGTCTTCGAATGCGTCTTTTAAGTCGAAGCCAATTTCTTCTGTAGTCTGAGAGCTGTTGAACATATTCTTGGAGAAGCGATCAGGTTTGGAGGTTAAGTCGTTCCATGAAGCGATATATGCAGGGATGTAGGGGTCGGCACCCTTTGAAAGGAGGTAAAGACATATTTCATGGTGACCGTTGTGGGCAGCAATATTCAGAGCCAGCTGAAGAAGCTCAATGTCACGACCAAAGCGACTCTCGTAAGAGTAGAATAATTGACTCGTGAGCTCGGAAAGCCCGTTCCCAGCAGATAGCAAAATGATGTGAGCCAACTGGCCTTTATTTGGTGAAAAGTTGCGCCGCTGCAAAGTATTGTATATCACAGCGACAATTATAGTCTTCGCCTTCTCCAGAGCTTGGCTAAATGCAATGAGTAGGTGTTTGTATGATAAGGTTGGACTTTGAGCTAGGATAGCCTCTGTGACATCACCCCTGTCAAATAAGAAAGCATCGCCAAAACGGCATTGGAGAAGATCTGTTACAGCTGACGGGGTGAGGTTCTCGTTCGCTAGACGTAAAACACCCTGAAAGATTGTTTCTGGAAATTGCCCCTTCTTTGCGGTACTGTGGCTGCTTGTGCTTGTACGACGAATAGCAGATTCAAGAGCAGTCCTGAAACATTCTTCTATATCCCCGACGGTCCCAGCATATTGAAGTATTGCCTCAACAACATTGACACGATCATAATAAACAGCCTCAGAAAGAGCATTCCTCCAGTCCAAAGGCATTTTGACGCCATTGGCATACTGAAGTAAATGCATCACGATTTCAAGGTGGCCGGATCTGCACGCAGCTGCCAGTGCCTTATTGACATTGGATGTCTTCAAGTGAACGAAAATTTCATTTTCTAACATCATAGAAATAGCGTTGAGATGGCCCAAGTCTGCAGCAGCCTCAAGAGGGTGACTCGCATTGGGCGCATTAAAATTTAAGTCACTGGGCCGCCGGCGTAACGGCCTATAAGGTTTCGGGGCTGGTTCAGATTTACCATCTGCCAGGATTGGCGATTCTCCGTCTTCGGGATCCTCTAAGCTGCCCCGGACGTTATGGGCTTTGCGCCATCCACTGAAAGAATGATGCTTGGCAGTAATCTCTCTCTGCTCTTGAACTCGAGGCGAGGATTCCCGTAAGAGGTTACGAGCCTCACTCTTGATTAAGCGGCTAGCTCTCCCCTTGGGCCAGGACATCCGAGTCGGAAAGTTGAATCCTGAGTCTAACAAAATATGAATGATGTGTGGCTGTCCGTTCTCTGCTGCTGCATGGAATGCGTCTTTTGAAATTCCGCGGATGTCAGGGCTAGCATTTGCGGATAACAGCAGGCGGACCATTTCCGCGTGTCCTAAACAAGTCGCAGCTTGCAATGGTGTGCCGTAGTAGCCTCCGTGGATATCAACTTCAGCGCCAAGATCTATGAGGGCTCTAGATGTTTTTAGCTGATCTTTCATTGCAGCAGCATGTAAGGCGCTTCCAAAATGATCGTTGCTGTTAACATTGGCCCCGAGCTCAACCAGAAGACGACAAACTTCACTATGGCCATTGAGTGCGGCGCATCGGAGTGGCGTCCCAAATTTTCCAGCCTCTTCAATGTCTAGCTTCTTCTCCAATAGAAGAAATCGAATTATTTCATTCTTCCCATGCAGCGCAGCAAGAGCGACACTGCCATTCGGTAGAACATCAGCTTTCGAAGGCTTGCGTAGTATCCGTTGCAAGATTCCAAGCTGTCCGCCAATTATCACTTTCGTAGCCTGCTCATTGTCAGTATCAATAACAATTCATGTGTTAAGGGTAAGGAGAATATAACAGAGGACCCCAGCCTGTTCAAACCGCGACGACTGGAGTTTTGTAACTTACTGATTTCAAGGTCAGCATGGGCTCCATGAATGTTTCTTGTATTAGGTCATTGACTTACCCATGTTCGGAGTTAAGGAATTACCCCAAGGTAGGTCTCCAGTCTTTCAGTGGCTCGTGGCAGACCAGCCTCGAGAGTCGCCTCCGAGATTGAATCGAATTCAGCAAGCGAAGTGATAGTAGTTTTTTCAAGAAAGGCCAGAACAATCTTTTCGTGGTTACCTCTGCAAGCTGCATGGATCGCATCACAAAATTTCCCCACTTTCGGATCCACCCCACGGTCAAGGAGAACGGGCGAACCGCCGATCCCCCCTCATCTTTTCCCATCCCAACGATTAGTTATCAGCTATCCACCATGCCACTACGTTGATTGCAATCTCCTTCAAAGATCGAATGCCGGCTCTTACTGGCCATCGATGCGATAAAACCCAAAGAAAAAAAGGAGAAAAAAGAGAGAAAAAGAAAAAGAGAAAAAGAGAAAAAGAAAATCAGGTCCATTCGCGCAGCTGTCTTGAGTTTATAATGTTCCACGCTTAACTGGGCCTCTTCGCAGCAGGTAACTTGGAATGGCTCTCGCTGATTGTGCATCACTCAAAGCTTGGAGCGTGGCCAGGTGGTGATAAGTGTGGTGTACATCGACTCCATGTTCAGACATCGCAAAATGGCAAATATCCTCGTCTCAAGAAAGTCCCGAAAATATGCCTAGTGTGTAGTGCATGCGCCTTTTGAGCTTCATTCTATAATAAAACGCTCAAATCAGCTGATTTTCTTGTATTTGACCCAACGACCCTTAGTATTCTTGTGCCAACCCGCAAGACGACGTTCCTCATCAATAATAACATTTCCCTAATTTTCAGAATCTGGATGCTGGCCACGTGGAACAGTTCCTTTCTGTCCGTGGGGATTCTTTGTCAAAATCGGTACCAGGTCCTCTGGCACAGGAGTTGACAATTGAAACTCTTTGGAAAATTTGACCAGCTCGTTGAATTTGATTTCACGGTCCAGTCGAGCCCCTTTACGGCGACGCTCCTCTATTTTCAATTTTTCTTTCTCGGCAAATTGGCGGAATTGAGACATGACTATGGGTTTGATATTTGCCATTTGATTTCCAGAGTCTGCTTGCTTTGTCGTTGTATGAGGCGTGGCAGGATTGGCAGGTGTCTCAATTTGTTCTAGCTGCTCTCTTGGTGCATCTTGAGGCTCAATGAATATTGCCTGTGGGCTCTGAGCAGTACCTATAGCTTTATATTTTTCACGCAGGCGATTGATATCTGCTCGTACAAGATTCCCATTGGCTTCTCTTTGGGTCTCCAGGCGAACGACTGTTGACGATGGCATCGGGCTTGGTTGATTCGTGGCGTGGGTAGAGTCATGCCTTGACGATCCATTTGAAGGTGGCAGATGATCATCTCGTGCCAGTGTTACTTTCCCATTTGAGGACATGTCCCCAAATAATATCGGTTCTGGAGCTTGAGGTCGTCTCAAATCTGACGATATGGTTGATAGACTTAGTATCTTTGCATTCATCATCGAAGACTGGTCCACATCTGCCCAGCCTCTTGAGGCTGCCTCTGAAATTGAGGACGTGTAACTTGCCCATGGCCCGTAATTAGTATTGATAGATCTTGTAGCGAAGTCTGAGGTTATCGCTGCATGAGAAATATCATTTGGGACATTTCCTTTTATCCAAACACTTTCGAGTGCTTGATGGGCAGATAACCTTGAAGTTGAATCCACAGCCAAAAAAGATATCAAGAACCCTCGGACTCCTGGATTGAGGTTGTTGAGTAGGTGCGACGATGGGAAGCAAAGGCTCTGTCCGTAAGACAAAAGGCTCCCGAGGCTAGGGAACGGGTATGTGTTGCAGAGGAGGTAGAACGCCATGACACCAAAGGCCCACATATCAACAGCACTTGTATATTGCGGTGCCCTTTTTTCACCCCAGCCAGGCGGATATATTTGAAGGATTTCAGGGGCCAGAAATGGTCGAGTTCCAACTTCTGATTGTAGAAGAATGTTCTCATTGTGTCTTTTGCTAAACCCAAAGTCCCCAATTTTGACCCACCACAGAGGAGCCGCTGACATGACAAACACATTCTAGATTCATATCAGTCGAAACTCGTTATCAATTAAGCTTTTTTTATACCATACCGCAGGCTTCAAATCGCGATGCACAAAGTGATTGATGTGGAGGTAATTTAACCCCTGTAAGACTTGCGCGGAAATTTGCCGGACCTCGTGCTCCGGTAATGGGCCATTCAAGTGTTCCGACAAATCTCCTAGTTTAATATGTTCCATTGCAATGAAAATTGAGCTTTGATCCTCAAACCAACCAAACGATTTGACAAACAATCCGGTGTACTACTAAAGGTCAATCCCGAAGATTTAATCCGAAACTGAGTCTTCCTCACCTTGTGCTGTGAGAACTTCGCAAAGGCTTCCAGTTCTTGGTCACAGTATATCATGTGGGAAGGGTTCTTTGGCTTTCTGATCCTCTTCACAGCACGCAATTTGGAACGGCCCTCGCTGATCGTGCATCGCTCAAGCCAAACCTTGCCATATGCGCCTTCGCCTAGGTCCTCCTCTCTCCTCCAAAATTCCTTCTTCTGTGACAGATTTCCACCAATATATTCGGGCTCGAAGGTAGGATGGTAGGTTCCGTCGGGGTAGATCTCCGCCACGAGCTTCATATCATCTACAAGCTCCTTTGCTGCCATGTTGTAGGCCTCGTAGGTGTTGAGCCTTTAATGCCGATTCACAAGAGCACAGCGGTAGAATCGCCGGCGGACTCAAGCCGGGTGCTGGAATGTCAGCTCGAACGGCTGCGCCACGCTTGAAAGACTTCTGTGGAAGTCTGCGCGGGGGTTGCCTCGTCCTTCAGCCGCATTGCGCCTCAGCCATAGGACACGTGATACGCTAGTTATCTCACGCATGCCCAACGAAGGCCAGAAGAATTACCGATATTCAATTGATCGGGAACTTTATCAGTATGAATTTCGCCAGATGCAGTGCTATGCACGGGTGACTTTATCTGCTCCAATAGCTGCTGACGACTGCACGGACAACAAACTACCGCATCCCCAGGTAAATATCATTCAGTTGCCAAAAAATACATCAATCTGATCTTAATCTCAATTTCTCAATAGAAACCACTGATTAAAACAAAAGAGGCAGATTAAAGAATATTAGAAAAGGATTCGGAGGCCTGCTAGTTATTTGCTTTGACCTCTGGTGTCTTGCACAGCCCAGCCTTTGTCCTGTGGGTGAACAGTTGATTGAAACAAGCTTGGAAAGCGTTAAAAATGAATAAGCTTTCTTTCATCTTCGGCACGCCACATAAATAACCTGACATGTTGATGAGGCTGTTTTGAATTGAAAAGAAGGGCAAGTATTTGCGTGGAGCCTAAAGCGAGAGCCGCCCGATAAGCCCGATAAGGCATTGATACGATAAGCCCGATAAGCCTCGCGATAACTCCCTCACGTCTGCCGTCCTCCGCAAAAACAGCTTTGAAACGCGTCAATTCCTTCAATCCAGCCCCGAGCCTATACAAGTCTCTTCTTTCGCTTCTCTCCGCCTCTTGAGACCATTCTTCCTCTCTACACCTCACGGATTTGTGACCCCCCGCGCACGGACTGGATTGGGTAGGATACCGCGCGACCATCGCCGATGCCAAGTCGCAACAATGGCGATTTGCAAATTCTTCCAGCAGGGGCGCTGCAGATACGGCAGTAAGTCATTCCCAGATCCCATATATGATGGAGAGCTAATCCCAACTTAGATGATTGCCGTAATGAACATCCGGGTTCGAGCAACACGGTCTCTTCCGCAAACCGATTTGGAGCCTTGTCCGGAGGATTTGGGAGTAAGTTTGACTCTCATTGCTTTCAATTATTGTTCGGACATCTTTGTTGCGTTGAGAAACTTGCAAATCGCACATCATTTCCTAGTCATGTCTTTGCCATCTGGACCTCTGATTCTGCTTCGAATAGTGCCCAAAGCTCTTGGTTTTCTATCTTCTCATTCTCGCTTTCTCTATCCTATACCCCTTTCCCCAAACTGTCTGCTCAGTCAATTCTTTGTTCTGAATTAAGTTTTCGTCTCACACATGAACCATGTTTCAACCCATGGACCCTAAACTGGACATATGCCTAACAACAAAACTACAGGCCAAGCTCCCGCACAGAACCAGCAGCCCCAACAGTAAGTTTGATAAATTCAGGCGACAATACATGATCTAACCTCGCGCAGAGTTACATTGAATGCAGCAGATATCAAGCAAGACTTGACCGCGGGAAAAAATCGACCCGAATGGATTTTCTCCTCATACGCTCCTGCTCCCGGCGTTCCTCGGCAGCTGTTTGGTGGACCTCAACGAGAGCAAAGTATGGAGGAAATGCGCGTGCGGCATTATGAGGCTGTTGCATCGAACAATATGAATCAAGCTGTCCAGGAGGCTGAAGCTCTATGGCAAGAGTCTGTAAAACAGATGGATATTGCTCTGAACGATACTCAGGGCGCAATCAAGTTCATTCTCGACGGTTACCAAGAACACCCCAACAGAATCGATATCACAGAAGGCAAGACTGGCGCGGACACAAATTCAAACCAACCCAGTGCGCCTCAAAACCCCTTTGGTCAAGCTCAACCGTCTGGTCCGTCTCCTTTCGGGCAAGCATCGACTTCTGGCGGATTTGGCCAGCCTGCTCATAATGCATCGCCATTTGGCCAGCCACAGTCATCTGGATTTGGCCAACCGTCCATGCTAGGTGCAGGGGCTAATGCATTTGGCCAGTCATCAAGTCTGGGAGGAGGCGGCGGGTTCGGGAAACCATCACTTGGAGGCACAGGTTTTGGCACAAGTACGAATAACGCATCGTCGTTTACAAATTCACCTTTTGGACAAGCTTCTGCGCCATCAGCTTCTCCGTTTGGTGCTGCGGCATCATCCTCCCCATTCTCCCAGATAAACCAAAACAGCAACCCATCGCCATTTTCAAATCCATCCGCAACGCAACAGAATCCCTCTCCGTTTGGACAAGCTCAACAACCTTCTAACCCCTCTCCGTTTGGCCAACCTCAACAATCCTCCAATCCATCTCCGTTTGGTCAACCTTCCACGCTAGGAAACCCCTCTCCTTTCGCACAGGCACAACAGCCTGCTGCTGCTGCTGCTGCTGCTGCGGCTCCTTCCCCCTTTGGTCAGCCATCTGGCCCAAGCGGATTCGCCCAAGCAGCCCAGAATCCATCACCATTTGGACAGATGCAGCAATCCCAGCCAGCGCAGCCAGCGCAGCCGAACCCATTCGGTCAGCCGCAAGCGCAAGCCGCTTCAAATCCATTTGGAAGCCAACCCGCGGCAACTGCTCCCTTCGGACAACCTGCTGCTCCCCAGGGTGTACCAGTCCCGTCAAATGGGAATGTTGGGCCACCGGCAATCATGGATCTGGATGGGTCCAATGATCTGAACCCCTTGCCACGATTACAAGGCGAGACTCGACGAGACCCAGTGAGCAATCGCATTTCGTTGTGGAAGGGCCGTCCTGTTCAGTATGTGAACAATCATCCTTGCTATTTGCATCCCCAGGACAACAAGACATTGGTTCGCATCAACTTCCCCAATGGGCCGCCGGATGCAGCATCATTGCGCGACTCTCAAGCTAAAGAGGGCGACTATACACCTGAAGTGGCGGCTCAGTATGAATACTTCTTGCAGCATGGCCGGTTCGAGAATGGGGTGATTCCAACGGTGCCGCCCAAGAAAGATTGGATTAGCTTTGATTTTTAATTTCTTGTGATGACTTTGTTTTAGCTTCTATCATATTACAGGCCATCGGTTTCGTTTCAATGGCTTTGGTGTTTTTGTTTTATACTTGTTCTGGGCTTTTGCATACACAATCGCGTTATGACATGATGCAGCAATCGATTCGTGATATACCACTTCTGATTTACATAGGCTTACTCAACAATTTGTACGTACGAGAGATCTACAGTAGAAAGTATGTTTCTCAAGATGTTTCCATTTTGTATCATTTTTTTTATCAGGTCAAACGGGTACCCACCCTGACATTCCTAATTACAGGCCCAAGATGAATAGACAAACCGCCAAAATGACCAAATGAAGGTCACTCAAAACAGTCAATCCAGAGCCCTCCCTGTCCATTGCATTCGACTACGTAGAGTAGTGCATTTAAGCAGCAATGGTAACCTCAACCTCAACACCAGCCTCGATGTTGATGATGATCTGCTTGACGGCCTCGGTAGGGGCGAGCAGGCTATCACGCGCGTCAGTAAATTCCAAAGGCATGAAGAACCCCGCGCATCGCAATCGCAATCGCAATTGCGCGCGGGGCAGAGGGGCAAACTCACTCGATAAGACGCTTGTGGATGCGCATCTCGTACTTGTCCCAGGTCTTAGAACCCTCACCGTTGGGGGTCTTACGGGTGGTGATGTTCAGGGTCTTGGTGGGCAGACGGACGGGGCCCTTGACCTGGAGGGACTTGGAGCGAGCACGGTCGATGAGCTCCTGGCAGACCTTCTCGAGGGAGGCGACCTTGCGGGAGGTGAGGGTGATACGGATCTTGTGGACCTTCTATGCGGGCATTAGCGACTGAATCAACCAAAAGAACAGGAGCAGTGCTTGAATGCCTCAAAATCGTAGTCACGGGTGATTTTTTTGTTGGCAGCTTCAAAGAGGGCAGCAGTGCTGCCCTGCGACACTGGAGTGGAAGACATGGAGAATGGTGAACGTACAGGGCCCTCGCCGAAATCCTTCTCGGGCTTCTGGAAAGACATCTTGAGTGATAGGGGGGTGGGAGTGAATGGCTATCAAGACCTGAACTTCTAGGCTCGGTAAAGTGATGATGGCCGACAGATATTGTGTGGAGCGGTGAATTTGCTAAAATTCATCGAAATTCAGTGCGGAAGTCTTGGCGTTCGGTTATCTGGCGCTAGGCCGCTTTGGGTGCCTGCTGAGTCAGCGGTTCGGGGACCAAATGCAGGCAGAGTGGGATATACAAAGGCGAGTGCAGGACAGGTCTGGGCTCTCTATTTGCAAGCGTCGTTGTATTTCTTTTCTTCCTTTCCTTCGGTTGTTTTCTGCTGCATCGCGGTTACCGGTATCCCCGCTGTACGATGGGTGCCTTCCCTCCCTTAGCGCCGGTGCCTCCCCCCGCAGTGCGGCGGACGATCCCATCAAATGATTGGGAGGCTTGCCTGGACGCGTGGATGACACTGTTAGGCATTCGTCTCAATGCGAATGACCAGCGGTTTCTAGAGGCTGCACCTCAGGATGCGCCTGTGGTGCCCTTCTTGGAGTCTTTCTATCAACAGGCGGCTGCCGGGGACTCAAGTCTACAATCAGGTCCCAAAGCTCGAAAGCTCCGGAAACTCTGCTTCTTGACAGCCCGGAGGTATATGCTGGCCAAAGACACCTTACCAGATATATTCAAATGGTTTCTGCTTGGTGATATATGTTGCTGCTATCCATCAAGCGCAGTTTTACGTTCATCCTTATTGGAAGCTTGGCATATCCACCATGAAAGGATATCTCTCAGTATAGAGCAAGCGAAATCACAATTGATCAACCAATTAGGATCTGATACAAAGTTTGCATCTGGTGACATTGTACTGAACACACGGCGGTTGACCATTCTAGCCTCGACATTGCCACCATGTGGTCAAGTCCTAATGGCCGGGTCAGATTACCTTGATACACTGGCAGAAACATATCAGTCGCCCAAAACTCGAGAGGAGCTACGCAAGATTCTTGTTGCGAATGTCTATGTGGGACTGGTCTCATTACTCAAAGGACCAACTCCCAATCTCTCTCTATTATTGGACCAGTTGTTCAGCCTCAAATCCACAGCAGGGCTAGGAACACCCCGGATGAAGCACGAAGCAACAATGCTTTCAGATCTTGTTTGTAGTTCTGATCTACTTGCCCGACTTGAGAAATATCTTTCAACCCACCCACAAAAGCGGGCAGATGATCTGCTTGCAAGCTTGCATGCATATCAGATGGACTCCAGAGATCTGCACCACCGATACCAACGACGAAAGAAGACAGACAAGGGCAAGGGGCCATCTTCAGGTCTCGAGATTCCAGAAGAATTCCACGCGCATAAACTCTCGCTCGTCTCCCAAGTCCAAGACCTTTTCCCGGACCTTGGTTCTGCCTTCGTGGTCCGACTTCTGGATGTATACGGCGATAATCCAGAAACAGTCGTAGCGCACCTTCTCGACGACTCCTTAGCTCCAGAACTACAGGGACTCGATAGATCCGAGCAGCTCCCAGCACCAGAGGAACAAAAGACGAGCCATCTAGCACCACGCCCAACGCCTCCACACCTATCACCCGCGCTAGAACCAGTCCCATCCCGGAAAAACGTATTCGACACAGACGTGGACCTCGCAGAACTCAGCCTTTCAGAAAACGCCAAAGGAAAGCTCCGTTTCGGCCGCGCCGATCCAGAACTCACAGCCGACGAAGTCCTCGCCGATCGAAGCCAGCACTCAACCAACAAAGCAGCAATCCTCTCCGCACTCGCAGCATTTGACTCAGACGACGACGAACGCGACGACACCTACGACGAAGCCGACGTAGGAGGCACAGTCGACGGCGTAACAGCCGGCACAGATGCCGATGCGGACGCCGACGCTCGCAATCGTGCTGCAGCCTCCGAAATCACTGAAATGACTCTCTTCCGCACATATAAGTCCAACGCTGCGCTCTTCGGCCGCGACTCGACTACTCGCCGCTCGCAGCCTCGTGCACAGCTTAAGCGTGAGACAAATATGACGGACGAGGCTATTGAGGGCTGGGCTGTTATGCTCTCGCGCGATCCTAAGCGTCTCACTAGGCTCGAGAAGAGACTCGCTGATGACTTGGGCGGACTGTCAGGTGTCCCGCTGAACCAGCCTGATCTTGCGGCTACCTCATACCGGAAACCTCGTACAGAGGATGAGGATTCAGATGAAGGCGAATCTTCTGCTGGGCCTGCGGGCCGTGGTGGACGTGGTGGTCGTGGTGCTCCTCGCGGAAGGGTGAGAGGCGGTGGTAGAGGTGGTTGTCCTCCTCAAGCTGGGGATCAGAGTAATCCTGCTGCTCATAGGAGGAAGGAGGAGAATAAATCTAGTAGAGCGAATCATAATCGGCGGCAGCAGCGAGCGAAGAAGATTGCGCGTGGGGGTGGATTGCCGGGGTAGATCATTTAAATTGTACATGCCATGAGGCTGGAGAAGATTCGACTCATTCGCCAATGAAACAATGTATATAGGGCATTTATAAGGATAGAAAAAGCATATTGCATTCATTTTCAATCGAGGCCAGCTCTAACAGCAAGAGCTAGGATGTCATTGCTATCTACATGAAGAGTCGTAATTATTTGCATACAGAAGTAACCGAGATAGACAGGCTTTGTCTAATGATGATGCGAGAAGACTCCCTCGTGAGCGATGGACTTTCGACACTCCTCCATCATACGCAACTGCTTCGCCACGTCACTGAGCCGGCCGATGACCTGTTTATTTCCATCGTAAAAAGTAAAGATTGCATATGGGATGCCGGTTTCTTTGCAGAATTCCAAGACATACTTCTGAGCCTGGCGGAGATTGTGTCGTGGCATGCGTGGGTAAAGGTGATGGATGGCTTGGAATTGCAAACCACCGTGGAAGAAGTCGAGCCAGGTGGGACAGTCGACATCCATGGTGGTGCGTAGCATTTTCTGGGCGAAGGACTCATTGACTCCCAAGTCGGCCGTTGACATGGCGAAGTGGGACAAGGTAATCTGAACGTGCAATGGCGATGGAACAATATGTGAGATCAACAGGTAGACGATCCGTGTGTTCCAGTCAGGCAGAGTCTTGTACAAGATTCCGTAAACGAACCAATACCAGAAGAATGCCTGCCCGGCAATCTCGAGCCAGCGATGCCACCAGGCAGGGCCCTTCTTAGGGGCTTGGCCTTTGAGAAGATATTCCCAACTCAAAGCATAGAGGTTAAAGCGAGCAAGCGCCATAATAGGATAGTATGTCCAGTTTTGAACCTTGAGCGTGACTTTTGCCACAGCATCAAGGGCCATAATTCGGTTGTAATATGTGCTTTTCAAGCTATCGAAGAAACGATGCGAGATAGCGAAGAACGGGATGTGTTCAATATCAGGATCATGCTCGGGCTCATTAGTGACAATATGGTGCACATTATGGCTACGCTTCCACCAGCCCAGGCTTAGACCTCCGCAGAAATCAGCAATGAGGATTCCAAGGACAGTGTCGATGTGGAAGTTGTGTGTAACGCCCATGTGGCCCAGGTCATGGGCCGAAAACACCAGCTGGTGCCAGAGGCAACCGAGGAAGAACGCCGAGGCCGCATACCATTCCCAGCGAAGAAAAGTGTAGGATAGTACAGCGAATAGACTGTATCGGCAACACTCAGCACCGTAGGCCCAGTAGTTGCAATTGAATAGCCCTTCAGCATAGAGTCGGTCGTGGAGTGCGCGGTATTTCTGTCTGATGCTCTCTTGGCTTGCTTGGTCGAGTGATGGGTATTTTTCCTTGTCGAATATGATCTCTTGGCGAGTCCGCGCGTCAAGGAAGGCTGGTTTGGGCTGTGAGTCGGGGCTAGTGGAGTTCGAAACAGGGTTGGGATCCTTCTTGCGCTGAACGGCGGTTTTGTCGACTGCATCAAAGATCGGAGACGGTGGTGTCGATTCCTCCTGGCTAGAAGTATCTTGGCTGGGCAGGTCTTCTTCGCTTGAGCATGTGTCCTCCTCGAAAGGGCGAAACTTGCCTCCCTGGATTGGAGGCAAGAAATTGGTCCAGTGTCCTTCAATTCGTCCGATCTGGTAGGAAAGCATAAGGTCGCGGGCTTCTCTGGAGTGCAGCCTATATATTTCAATTAGCCAAGCTGTCATAAGCCAAACTCCTAGACAACATACGCATTTATCTCATCTGAAGCATCTCTGCCAACCATGTGTTGTATGGCCTTCTCACCGCCAGGGTGAAACTTGATGAAGGCATCCACCTTCAGGACACGGCTTTCAAAGACAATAACATGCTTATTCTCTGAGATCAATCCCTCGATATACCGACGGCTCAGCACGGTGTCCTTTCGAGAGGTCTTAACGGTGGGCCCCATGGCGGAGGTTCGGAGGATGCGGGTTGCGGTGAAGAAGGAGGGAGAGGGCTGCGCGCGAGGTCGGGTCGACATTCAGGGGGACATAGTACAGTCGTTAAAGGGGTCTATGCTGAGGTGTCTCAAGATCGACGAGACAGGAGAATTAGTAAAAGGAGAGCAGGGAGAGCTCGAACAAAGAACAGGCAGAAGTGTCGCGGGTTGCAGGAGGTGGAGAATCCGCCCCGCTTGGTCTTCCCGTCTACTCGTGCTTCCACTCACAACATTGACAGGCCCATTGCATGATGGCTCAGGTGAAATCCCACATTCCTCTGTGGCGCTGATCGGCTTCGGTCTAACATGCTTTAGGAATCTCTATCATCGCTAGTCCAGACATGGCTCGACTGGGACAAGGTATGATATCCTTGATCGGCATCGACCTCTCGTTCTCACATGCCCATAGGATCCCAGCAGCCGAGCTGAAATAGAACAATTACGAGATGCTAAGAATGAGGCTGAGTTGGAGCTCCGTCTCCGCAATCGTATGTTGACTCTTGAGTTGGACGAGAGCCTTCGGGAATGTGATCTAACAAGGTCTAGGAATCGAATTTGGCACCGCCGGTCTTCGTGGCCGAATGGCGGCAGGGTTCTCCTGCATGAACGCTCTGACTGTCATCCAAGCTTCACAAGGACTTGCCAAGTATATTCATTCAAAGGGCTCTGAATTCGCATCCAAGGGCGTGGTCATTGGCCACGATGCGCGCCACAATTCTCCAAAATTTGCTGGGCTTGCTACCAATGCCTTTATCGCACTGAAAATCCCCGTTTGGTGCTTTACGGAGCCCTCGCCAACCCCGACTGTGCCATTTGGAATTAATTACTACAAAGCGGCAGGGGGTATTATGGTGACTGCCAGCCACGTATGTCGACTCCAAGCCCAATCAATCGTAAGCTAACAAATCGACAGAATCCACCTCAAGACAATGGTATGTCCAATGAACTGGCAAAGTATTTTTGATTAATTACTAACTGTAAATAGGGTATAAGGTGTAAGTTACGTCAAGAAGGAGTAGAAAACGGCTATCAATTGACTTTCTGCGCAGATATTCAAGCAATGGGGCTCAAATAAATCGCCCTGAGGACGAAGAAATTGCGCAATCTATTCGGGAGAATCTAGAACCCTGGCCATCGGCTTGGCAGAAACTGCAGACTGGAGAGACTGGAGAGTATGTGCACGACACTGCTTACCAGCAGCTGGTGTCTCCCTATACATCCCGTGTCAAGGAATATACTGTTAGTATAGTCTGCGAAGGATGACGCAAAACAAAAGTAACACATGAACAGCTTTCCACCGTCTCGGAGTGGCGTCCATTCATCCCGTTTGTTTACACTCCTCTTCATGGTGTTGGAGGTTTACTCCTTCCATATTTCTGCACCTCTGAATTGGGCGTGGAGAGCTTCGTTTCCGTGCCGCGACAGATAGCGCCTAATCCCGAATTTCCGACTGTCAAATTTCCAAATCCTGAGGAAGCCGGGGCTCTTGATCTCGCTATACAATCCGCGGATCAAAAGGGCAGAACTTTAATCATAGCCAATGACCCGGATGCAGACCGCTTCGCTGCCGCTGAAAAAGTCGAGTATGTTTGTTCCCTGGTCCAGGATGAAATGCCGTTGCTGATGTAGGCCCAGTGGGGAATGGTTCTTGTTCACTGGAAATCACGTTGGCGTACTCCTCGCATCCCATGTCCTCGACTCTCTTGAAAACAAGGACATTGCCAAACAAACGCTTTTGACGACGACAGTCTCGAGTGGAATGATTCAGAAGATGGCGGAGTCTAGAGGTGCTCAGTTCAAAGAAACGCTGACTGGTTTCAAGTGGATGGGAAACATTGCAAGGGACCTTGAAGCAGCTGGCAAAAACGTGCCATTTGCGTACGAGGAGGCTCTTGGTTATATGTTCCCCTCCGTGTGTTACGACAAAGATGGCATCACCGCTGCTTGTGTTTTCCTAGCGGCCACCGCCAAGTGGAAGGCTCAGGGTATGACTGCGTATGCCAAGCTTCAGCAGCTGTTCACCCAATTTGGACATCATGAAACGTTGAACAATTATTTCAGATCGCCGAATCCAGCCCTCACCACTGAACTATTCAGAGGCATCAGAAGTGGTTCTTTCTTGTCCGATATGAAACTTGGCTCCATGAAAATCCTCCGCTGGAGAGACTTGACTGAGGGCTATGATTCGGGCACTGCAGACAATAAGCCTGATCTGCCCGAAGATCCTAGTAGTCAAATGCTAACCCTATGGCTGGAGGGCGGAGTGCGATTTACCTTTAGAGGCTCTGGGACCGAGCCCAAGGTCAAATGTAAGTTACCTTTTTGTTTAAGTGGCGATCGATGCTAATTACGAATCAGTCTATATTGAATGTTGCGGCGGCTCCCGAGATGATGCTGTTAAGGCAGTCTGTGGTACTTTCCTTGCCATTCTGAATGAATGGGTCAAACAATACACACCGTCAATGACCCATAGCGACCAGCTTTCTACCTCATCTGGTCATGTTTTGAATATCAACTAAAGATCATGGCCCACTAGCCCACAATGAAACTCAGTACATTCTTCAGCTCTATAGTTCATAACACTGAATTCTCAATGTTTTGGAAGGGTTCGAATACGATGAATCTTTCTAGGCATGTCTCACTCCAAAACTCATTAATTCCAAGGTTGTAACAAAAGTTACAGCTTCCCGCGAAGGACTGCGGTCTTCCCCCATTTCTTTGTTATCATCTTCGTAGGTATAGCAATGAAAGGCAAACTTGTCTAAGTTGCATATAATTCCAACGAACAATATGACCTTCCAAGGCTCTTTCTTCCATGTGAGGCAATTAGCGAAATAACAAGCCTATTATTTATCTACCCCCTCGTCCTCTCAGCCCCTGTTGACCACCATTGACAGATCCAATATTGCAGGCCACATCATCAATGGCTCATCCAACATACAACTATCATGATCTCGATCGCCCTCTCCGTCATGACAGGGCTCTCACTTCTACCAATCGCCAACATGGGCAAACCTTGACTACAACTGCAGTGAATCGAGACGAACAGAATACGGAACATAGAGCGAGCGTGTATGAACGTTGATTTTCTTTGTTTTCTGCATCTGGATTGAAGCTAACGGGTCTAGTAGACAGCCGAAACAACCCCATTCTCATCAGTCACAGCAATTGCAGTGTTTCCGGGGAGCATGATCATCCATGGCTTCCGAAAGCTGATGATTCCTTCAACAAAGATGACCATCGTGAGGGTTTACCTCACTCTCCGATAACAGGGCGCCATCATAACTCAAGTGGTGGCCGCAGTGCTGACAATCCACTCAACCTACCCAAGGATGATAATGATTCTGACGCACCCCATGCTCTACCAGCCTGCAGATCCAGGGGCTGTTATCGTCGTGGCGAGTCTACGCAGCAATATCGTGAAGGTAGAAGAGAGACTTATCCTGGTTGTTCTTGTGATGGTCATGAACTTCAAACACCCCTTCCCCGTTGGGAAAGGGAGTTGCCGAGCACCGTTGGTTCTCGAAGCCTTTGGTACTCGACGTTCTCGAAGATGAAGTCATTCGATGGGTGTGGCTCGATGTCCTAGTGGGGAAGGCTGGTGTGATTTTAACAATATCATCGGAGCGGCGCTCTATAGACAGGGGACAAGATGCAAGTTCAGGTTTCGGTCCTTGATATTATACATCGTTTTTTTTTTCATTAAAATAACAATTATCACTTATATGCAACGTCAACCACAAAGAGTCATGTCCTGATACTAGAGGCCGAAGGACAAAAAGCCATTTGTGTCTTCAATCCTAGTTTGGGCAGGTCTCCTAGCTTAGTAGAAGAACGGCCCAATACTCGCTCATGGAAGGGCTTGCCTAGGTATTATTGGATCAATTCAATCACTTCAGGCCCGGTGAATTCTATATTGCTGGACAACAAACTTCATGACCTCCTCGCCATATTGTTGAGCATATTCCAAATGCGCAGTAGCGCTGAGGAATGTGCCAACATCGCAGAACGGATCTCCAGCATCGCAGTAGGATCTGATTCGAGGTCCTAGAGCCTCACAGGCTCGAATGGTATCTCGATAAAAGATACCATTGCCTGTGTTGTTGAACGTGCCATGGTTATATGGTGCCTTGGCAACATGGGTGGTATCACCGAATAGTACGACAGAAACGACTATGAATGTTAGTGCATTTAATGCAAGAGGGAATGTTGATCTATCTCACCATTATCAGATACCTCTTTGGAGAGCGGCTTGCCTATTCTCAGTAGCTCGTTCGGGTCTTGAAGATCGGGCAGAGAAGGCAAAGACCAGAACGGCGGTGTCCCACAGAAATTGTTGCTTGTTATTTGAGCTCCCTTTGCATATTTTAGCCATTATAGTTCGTGAATAGGAAATATAGCATACCTGTGAGTAGCCAAATACTGCAATCTTGGATTTTGGACAGGCGTCTACATAACCCTCAATGGCTTCTCTAAGCAGCGCAGTTCCATTGGCGACCGATACCATGTAGCTTGGAATCGTCTCAGAAGCAGGATACGGTATACCCTCACTATCAGAACCGGGAATCTTCTCCGCGATAGCCTTGGTAATGTTTCCGGTCGCTCCGAGGCCCATAGGCTCGCCCGTCCCGCGGGACACAAACATTTTGAGTCCTTTGGCGCATTGTATGCCCGGTTTCTCCGCATAAACTGCCGCCAGTAGCGAGGCTGCTACTGCAAAAGAAATTCCATGCATATTGATCGAGGGCGAGAGCGAGCTCCTGGAATGTAAGGATTTCCGAATCTGGGAGACATGCCTGGGTATTTAACTAATGCAGTTCAGCACCTCCTGTCTTCGATCTACAATTCCACGGGCGACAGGTAATTTGATTTACTCCGTACCTCCTGCCGCTTCGCAATTGGTTATCTGCATGGGTGGCCTTGCTGACTCTTGGTATTTTCTGAGAACAGGAAAATGAGCCGCTAGGTGATTATGCGCTATAAATAGGTATGCACAGCTGCATATGCCAAGAGCCATGCTCTCGGATTACTGTTGGAGCTGTCAATTATCGAGGAATGATCTATGCTGCGAGTCCTGAGCGCAGGAGTTGAGCGGCTTGCGATTTGCGTGCCAGGGAGGGCGGGTACTCAAGGGGCTCTAGAGAGGCATTATTTTTGGATGTTTCATATTTGTCATGCGATTTATTTGTCACATGTGACTTTTAAATCGCGGTCTATTTGCATGAAATGGAATTGGAATAATAAACTGGGCTCAAAGAACACTTCAAGCAAATTATATACTCGGTGGATAAATCAATTTCCATGTGGGATTTAACTTGCAGATTGTACGACACCGATCTAATGAAACGGATATAATGGTTCCTGAAGATCGCGACACTAACCAGAATAATGAATCTAATTATCTGTCTACTACACCTCTTCAAGATGGTAAGAGACCAAGAGCCAGGTCTAATTTGGAGGAATGATAAATTTACATATACCAGAAGGGCTGTTTTCACCAAAGTCGAACCGCCAAAGGTGAACGCGAACCGTTCAACTTCGGCTAGGCTTCCGGTACTCTGCAAATGGAAGAATTTTATTGGCCAAGAATCAATACCCACACGCGGATCGCATCCGCTGCTCTTCGGAATGTCCGCAATACGAGGATTATCGAAATGTCTGAAGTAGGTATTCTTACGGATGTGATTTTGTAACCAAATCTATTGTGATTGTAGAACATATAATAAACATAGGGAATGATTACATGAATTGTGAAATGCTACATGACATGTAAATTGCCAGCAGAGCTGGACTAGGAACATTTCAAAAAAAGTAGTACAGGTATGGAGGTATCAGATTCGCGGGGTCAGGCGTCTAGAAGTGGATGGGCTTGGAGTAGGTGGCCATGGCAGCCTCCTTGAAAGCCTCAGAGAGGGTAGGGTGGGCGTGGCAGGTACGGGCGACATCCTCGCTGGAGGCACCGTACTCGACGGCAAGAGTAGCTTCAGCGATCATCTCACCGGCACCGGGGCCAATGATGTGGACACCGAGGATACGGTCAGTCTCGGCATCGGAGATGAACTTCACAACACCCTCAGTGTCGAGGTTGGTCTTGGCACGGGAGTTGGCACTGAAGGGGAAAGTACCGACGTTGTACTTGACACCGGAGGCCTTGATCTCAGCCTCGCTCTGGCCGACCCAAGCGACCTCAGGGTGGGTGTACATGACGCTGGGGATGGCAGCGTAGTTGACGTGGCCGTGGCCCTTCTTGATGTACTCGATGGCGGCAACGGCCTCCTCCTCAGCCTTGTGGGCCAGCATGGGGCCGAAGGTGCAGTCACCAACAACACGGATGTGAGGAACCTTGGTGCGGTACTCCTGGTCAATGACGAGGCGACCACGGTCATCCTTGTCGATACCAACGTTCTCCAAGGCAAGACCCTCAGTGTAAGGACGACGACCGATGGCAACCAAGACGACATCGGCATCGAGAGTCTCCTCCTTACCGCCCTTGGAGGCCTCAACGTTCAAGCTGACGGTGGCACCGCTGTCGTCACCCTTGACAACCTTGGTGTTGGTCTTGAACTTAATACCCTGCTTGCCCAGGATCTTTTGGGCCTGCTTGGCAATCTCGGCGTCCATACCGGGACCACCGATCTGGCCAAGGAACTCAACAACGGTGACTTCAGCACCGAGACGGGACCAGACGGAAGCCTAGAAAAACAATATTAGCGCGTGCGCCGTAACCTCAGGTCAACATTTGCAATGCATACCATCTCAAGACCAATGATACCACCACCAATGACAACCATCTTCTTAGGAACCTCCTTGAGCTCAAGAGCACCAGTGCTGGTGATGATGCGCTTCTCATCGATGTTCAGCCCGGGGAAGGGAGTAGACTCGGAGCCAGTGGCGATCAGGATGTTCTTTCCGCGGAGGGTCTGCTCGCCACCATCAACAAGGTCGACCTTGACGGTGTTGGCGTCAACGAAAGAACCAGCGCCCTTGATGTAGTCGACACCGTTCTTCTTAAGCAGGAACTCAACACCCTTGGTCAAGCCGTCGACGGAGGCGTCCTTGGCCTTGAGCATCTGCTCCAAGTTGAGCTTCACATCTCCAACCTCGATACCGCGCTTCTTTGTGTCGTGGAGGATCTGGTGGTACAGGTGGGAGTTGTTCAGAAGGGATTTTGACGGAATACATCCGACGTTCAAGCAGGTACCGCCGAGCTTTCCGCGCTTCTCGATACACGCGGTCTAGTTTCGAGTTAGCTTGTTTCGGACTCGAGACTCTTGCGACAGCGATCGATTGAACTATGCTGCGCATTAAAAGGGATGATTTACCTTCAGGCCCTCCTGACCGGCCTTGATAGCAGCGACGTAGCCAGCAACGCCACCACCGATGATAACAAGATCGTGGTCTCCTATAAATCGGGAATTAGCCGTCGCATCCGGGAAGGCGAGGGGATGGTTCCGGCAGCTCAAGAGAAGCCGGATAGATCAAGACTTACCAGCCTCAGAAGCGTAGCCACGTTTTGAAATGCCAATGAAGAGAGTAGGGGGAGTGACGATGTTGGAAGGGAAGGCCTTGGGGACGGCGCGAAGGCTCGCCCGAGGTGTGGCCCGGGGAAGGACGGTGCGGAACATTGTGGAAAGATCAGAAGCAAGAAGGAAGCAGAATTAGAAAACCTCCAGATGCTTGTCCCGGAGGAGGTAAAAAGAGGGGCGCAATTGGGAGAGAAGATGTCTTCAACGCTGTGACGGGAAAGGACACAGCTTTTGCGGTATTTTGAGATTGATGAAGGGGTTATGTAAGCTGTTCGGGTTGTTTCGGTAATGCGGAGAGCTGATACGTGCACTCTGGGCGGTCGTGTATCCACGTATTGGCTTTTCAACCGGTACGCGGCGGTGTGAGAGGCGGTCAGTCCGGCCTTGCCCGCGCGCTTTACGGATCCGCCCGAGAACATCGGCCCGCTAGGAGCTAACTAGCGTCTGCGTTGGCAATACTGAAACTGTTGGGATATTTCCTTGAGCAGATTCATCGCTTTCATTCTCAAATAACACCAAGCCCCAGATCACCTTCATGTTCTGGCAGCTTCATATACAAAGGAAAAATAGGCAGAAACTTAGCAAGCCCTAGGAGTCGGGCAAAAATTCACGTAATGCGATGTAAATACGTCATGCTGTGCCTGGATCGGGGATAGCGCAGCGTGGTCCTAGGGATTCACCGGTGTATACAATACAGTCTCCCGATACTGCCGGCATCAAGTGCCACTTGGTACAAAAATTTGCCGATGCCAGGGAAAGGAGCTTGATTAGCAATACGTTCCTGAATTCCCTGGAATTGACAGAATATTCAATACTTAGGTGACTCATTCTAGAGATCAGCAACCCATGTGTTAGTTTGCGACTTGTATATCACTGTATCAGCACTTCAAGTTTGGGCCGTGACCAAGCATTCTTAGCCTATGGTGTACAATGGATTTGTGATGCTATATCAGAAGTACTTTGAATGATCAGACTAGGTACGATCTGGTCTAGATTTGAATAGTCCAGCAAGATAAGACCCATACTTGTGGGGTTCGCGTGACTCGGTACCCACCGATATTGATATTGCCTACGATGGATAGGACTCGCATTATGATGGAATTACAATGACTAGTTTTAGCCGGAGTATTATGAGCCACAGTCGTTCCAAATTATCCCGAAGGAGAAGTGCCTGGCAAAGCAGCGGTTTAATTCATAGTAGGCATTTCTGTCTCATCGTTTGGTAATCTATCCATGCAGTAGCAGATTCAAACCTTTCCCGTTCCCCGCTTCTGTTATCAGGCAGTCAATTCAAAATGCCACGGAGAATCCACCGGTCTCTCGCCGGACTTCATGTTGGTGGCGTATAGCCATAGATCGATACCCGCGGGCTACAAGACTTACCGTCTTTCCACCCGAGTCGGCTAGACGCGGCATGTTTTCGAAGGAGGGGAACAAGTCGAGGCATATGTACTATGACCCCAGAGCTTTCGTGCTCCCCGCGTTCTTCAAGGATTCGTGCTCCATATTTACTTAGTTCAATCCAGTGTTATATTCTCCTGCGTTTTGTGCAGGCGACCCAACTATCATTGCCCTTTCCCCGAGTCCGATACTCTAAACAACAAAAGAACAGCAACAATATTACAACCTTGCGAAAACAAGCCTCTCATCTTATTAATTTTGAGCACCGCTCCCGGAGATAATTAAAACTGACCCCAAACAGTAACCCCGGACAAGGCTATGAGGCTCCAGATGTCGAACTTCATTCTCGCTCCGTCCGTCCGTCCCACTGCTCCATCTAATTGGCATAAGCGGGACTACTCCACGAAGCGCGAGCGCACTACTATCATTATTAATTCTTAAACCCGATTAACGCGATGACTCAGAGATACGAAATCCACGACGGAGTCCAGCCTCGCAAATAGGCGCTGTTAAAGGACTTAAGTGGTGGATATTACTCTGCGTGCCGCTTTTGGGGGCCAACTTGAGCCTTCCGTGTCGGCTATCGGGGGTCCGCTCCCGATATTTTGATCTGGATTTGATCGCTGGAAATACTACAAATAGCGATAGATGGCGCATACGTAGGGAAAATATAAAGCAGCACTTCACGTCTCTTTCTATACTCGAAAACTTAACACTTACAACCAAGTAACCATTCCAAACATCCAAAATGACCAGTCTCTCTTCTTCCTTCGTCGAAGGCCTGAAAGGCCGCAGGACTATGTACTCTTTGACAAATGAGTCCACTATCCCCGACGAGCGGATCCAAGAACTCATCGGTGAAGTGATCCAGCACACTCCTAGTGCATTCAATACACAAACTACCCGAATTGTCGTGTTGCTCAAGGAACAACACGAGAAGCTGTGGGATATTGCATACGAGGTCGCTAGCGCTTCGGTACCAGCAGAGCTTTTTGAGAATTTGTATAAGCCTCGCATTGCGATGTTCCGAGCGGCTTATGGATCGGTATGTTGACCTGATTATTATTCTTTTCTACCGAACTAATGATTTCGCAGGTTCTCTTCTACGAAGACCATGCGCCTTTCGAGCCACTGAAGCAGAAGTTCCCTATGCTTATTGATAAATTTCCAGAGTGTATGTTGTGAAGCCTCATTTAAGGGAGAATCCTTGCTAATTTTGGTAGGGTCTTTACAAACAAGTGGAATGCATCAGCTTGCTGGTGAGTAGCGTTTGCTTCGACTAAATGATGAAGTCGCTAACATGATACTAGTCTGGACTCTTCTAGAGGCCGAAGGTCTCGGCGCCAGTCTGCAACATTACAACCCCATGGTAGATGAGCGAGTTTCCCAGGAATGGAATGTTCCGAAGGAATGGAAATTGCAAGCCCAGCTGGTCTTTGGAAAACCCACCGGCCCTCCACGCGAGAAGGTTTCCGAGCCAGTTGAGAAGCGACTATTCGTGCACGGCAAATAAGATGTTGAATAGAATGGTAACGGCGCGATGGATTTGGATGGCATTGCAAAGAATAATTTTAACTAGCTAATGTGAACGCTTTAATTTCGCGCAATAGTTCAGCCATGAATAATTAGTTATTTGACTTCTCCTCCAAGTGCCTCACGAACTCCCCAGCCTGGAGTGCACAAAGACGCGCCTCTTCCCTGAAATTCATGATCCACCCGATCATCAACACATCATGAGGTACTTTGTCCTCCATATAGAATTTGATGGAAGACATGTTCTCGGGTAAACTCTGGAAGACCTGCGCAAGTCGTAAATGTTCTTCGAATAAGACCTCCCGTCCTCCAGAGACGATAAAGACTGGCGAGGGAAGCGGAAACGGATGTTTGATAGGAGCCACATACTCCTCGACGGGTGTTGTCAGATGTAGATTTCTCAGGAAGTTCTTAGCTCCCCAAGCTTGCAGTGATCCGGGCGTATACTCCGTGCGGTATTTCGGGCTGTTGATCCAAGCCTTGATGTCGGCACCCGCGGGAACATCACACCACGGCGACCATAACCAACTGCATTTTGGAGCTGGAAGAAGTGATTTCCCTTCAAAATTGACGATGTATCGCAGCAAAGCCAAGACGAGGTGTCCTCCAGCACTGTCGCCGCTGAAAATGATCCGCGACGGAGGTATGTGTAGGGTGTGGATCATATAGGAATATGCGGAAATGGCGTCTTGGAGCTGTGCAGGGAAGCGCCCCTTCGCATGGCCTGCAAGTCGGTACTGGAGACATAGAACGTAACGCGCCGGAGTGTGTGACAGCAGATTCTTGGCTAGGAATTGACAAGAGGCTGTCCGGCCGTCGCCCATAATGTAGGATCCCCCATGTAGATGAAGCACGATGTGTCCTCCTTCCGGTATGATGAAATCACCCGGCAGTCGTTTGGGGTACCAAGTTGCTCCCACGGTCTCAGGCTTGACTTCCTTGTCTTCTGCAATAGCCCTGTAAAGCTCCGGCTTGCTCGGTTCTATGAGGATGAAGCGGTCCCGCTACAGACCCGGGTGAAGCGACAGGGAAGGCTTGATGCGGCAGAACGCGAAAGCGCCGAGGAAAGCCTTAAGAACACTGTTGCATATTGCTTGTCGGTACGTCCAGTCCGGGTCCTGTCGACGTTCAGGCTGCAGGTATGCAGCGGCGAGAAGCGGGAGATGCAGAAGCGAGGGAGAATCACGAGTAGCCGTCATCGGAGAGATGGGTTGTAAGACCCTGGATGATCAGCAACGAGAGTTGAAGTGTTGTCCTGTCGTGTTTGGCTCTTTCCCTTCCAGCCGCCTCCTTCCGGAAGCATTCGACGGCTCGTTGCCTGAGTCTATAAATGACGACAGCATGATCCTCCAACTGGACCAGAAGAGCCAGCGATGAAACCACAGCTCGTGTAACCTTCTCGATGGTTGTTTGAGTCACGGGGGAAGAGTCATTTCGGTCTTGAGTTTGGAGCCGACCGGCAGATTATGTGCCTGTACCTGGCTGCTCTTTGGAACATAGGCTACTTGGTCGCGAATTCTTGATTATTTGGAATCATTAAATCAAAGCGCAATCGTAAAACAAACGCAAATACAAGGTCCAGCATATTGCGATTTTCCTGCATTTCAGCTCGTTATTAGGGCAAATCGCAGACAAGCTGGTTGACTGTGGAAACCACGACCCGCTGAGCGACTTGGCCAACATTAGATCTAACAAGACAGGAACAGAGCCAAGTCGGTTATTTGGCACAGCGACAGCAATCAACCGATTGGCCACGCTAAAACGGGTTGACTGGGGCCCTTTTTACCCCGAAGGGCGCGGCTTGCCGGGAAACTGAGGAAAACTGGAGTCTCCGCATCTTCTCCGTCATTGCGGGCGTAGAGTTGTCCCCTGATTGGCAGAGGCTGTATTCTCGGCACGAGCACGGCTTGCCCTTGTTGTGTCCTGGCCTGGCCCGATGCGAAATATTCAGTGAGCACAAGTTGTTCAATATTGCCTCAGGGATCTCTGAGCGTCACTTGAGCCCGGCCTTGGCGACCAGCTCCAGGCTAGGAGTCCTTGAAGAAACTCGGATTGCCGACATTCAGGCTCGGCCGGCTAAATTTCTGGGGAGCAACCCCGCCCGTACTCTTTGGACATCTCCAGTCCCGAATCAGAGACCGCGAGCCGGTTTCCATCCTCGGTGGGGAACAATGCGACCTATGACCATCTGAGTTCTCCCCAGTCCCTCGGAGTTCCCCCGTGATGCCCTGCTTCCAGGCTCGGACGATGTCGCTCTTTGC
>JAOYNU010091027.1:0-47535 GCA_026745395.1 Tympanopsis confertula | reverse complement strand
ACCTGCGCTCCCTGGCCACCAACCTGCGCTCCCTGGCCATGTACTACGGCCCCGTCGACATCAAGGGCACCCCTTCGCACCGCAACCCCATCGTCCTGCCCGGCGACAGATCCCCCGTCGACCCCGTGAGAGCATATTTCATGTCGCTCGCGCGCATCGGCGCCTTCCGCACGCTGTACTGCGAGTGGCGCGCGCACCGCTCGCGCATCCACAGCGACTTTGCCGACACGGACAAGCACGCGGCCGACTCGGTCGTCTGGGCCGAGTCTGGCATGCGCCGCGCAGGCATCGCCAAGCACATTGTCGACGTCATCCGGTCGACGCCCACCATTGTCCGCGGCGTCGGCGAGGACGAGGCCATGCTCGCCGACGACGTGCACCCGGAATCCACCTTTGAGGAGGCGGTCCGGCTCGACATGAAGCACATCAGCAACGTCGAGGCCAGGCATGTCCCAAACATTGACCTGTGCGCCACGCTGGACGAGGCGCGCCTGATCCGCGAGGAGGAGATCTACGAGACCGAGCGCATGCTGCTGAGCGAGAGCTGGGCCGACGGCATGAGGGGCCTGGCCATCTGGCTGAGGCTGCGGTCGTCCATGCCGACGAGGGTGGCGCCGGACGAAGAGCTGAGGGCCCTGTCTGCGAACCAGCCTGGCTATGAGGAGTTTATCTAGGCCGTCACGTGTACAACGAGTGTAATGTGTTTCTTTTATCCACGCATATCCCAGGGCACATGGTAAATACCAGACTGGCACACGACATGAGACAAAAGTTCTGCAAAGCGTCAGGTGTCCTTAAACGCATATCAATTATACGCTTAAGCTGACTCCCCAGTTATGCACCAAAGCATAATAACATGCCAATCTATCTATCTGTCTATCTATCTATCTATCTATTTAGATAGTGAGCAGCGACAAGCAGAATGCAGAATCTCACTTCTCGCTTCCGACCTTTATTTCTTTAATCTATTTTATCTGTTCGTCATTTATTCGCCTGCAAATACCTTTCTGGCCAACTCGCCCTCATATTATGCATCAAGTTGTCCTTCACCACCCACTCAGTCGCCCACTCACTATCTACAACTTACTCACCCCCTCCCAAAGAGAAGCCTCCCAAAGGCCATATCTCTGTCTATATCTCTGTCTGCATTGCTCTCTGCACTGCTCCCTCACATCAGCCTCTCTCCTCATCGCGCCCCCACACCACTTCAACCAAAAAAAGCAGCAGCGACGAGCAACGCAACTCCTACCACTGCCAGCTGGTGCATCAAATACGGATACCTAGCCTGGTCCTCAGAAGCGGGACGGATCCGGTGACCCATTCCAGGTCACCCTCCCCATTCACATTCACGACCTCTTTTCTATTTTCTAGCAACCGAGAGAAAAGGGAAAATAGTGAAAAAAGTGAAAAAAAGAGAGAAGAAAAAATCCATCGCCCTCACATCTTCGGTTTCTCGCTTGTTCCTTGCTCCTCCCATGTCGAGCTCTTCTTCTTCTACGACATCTGTTGTCTGTTGTGGTCTCTGTTGTGGCTTCCGAGGCTACTGAATTGCACAAGTCGTCGCCCGATCAAATCCATCCATCCATCCATTCCCCAACGAACCCAACGGAAGGGTCTTGCTTGGCCTTTGTTTGCCTCTTTCTGGGCCTATTGCCACTCATCCTACAACCTCGTTAGCTGCATCACACAACCAACGGCACCCGCACCTCGCACCTCGCACCCACGCACCAACGACCACCCCATTGTTCCTGCAAACCACCACCACACACACACACACATACACGCAGCCTGTCTGCCTTGCTCTGTCTCGTCTCGTCGACCCCGTCCTCCTTTGAGCCATTCGCCCACGACGGGACAAACAATCGCAAATCGACAGCCGTAGTCTAATCGCCACCCATCTTGCAATTTTTATGAATCCATTGCCGGCCTCGAGTCCCCGGAATCCGAGCTTCCAGAATGACTGATCCAGACGTCGACCAGTGCATCATTTGCCTGGAGCCGCTCCCACCTGCTCCCCCCACCAAGGAGGACGACGACGATGAGAGCGACCCCACTACTCCCAATGCCGACATGGCCGGCCACGATGCCCACCACAAAACCGAGCTTGGTTTCCTCAAGCTCGACGAAACCGTCCGGGGGGGCCCGGCCGGCGCGCTTGCACCGCTTGCTCCGCTTGCACCGCTTGCAGGGCCGCGTGGAGTCATCGTGCCCATCTTTGAGAATGGCCCCGTGACTGCTAGTACTGGTACAAACACCTCCATCAACACCACTGTGGATGGAGATGTTGACCAACTGCGAAACATCGCCAGTCTGAACGGCTGCGATCACGTCCTCCACGACGCGTGCATCCGGGCGTGGGCGCAAAAGACCAACACATGCCCCATCTGCCGCAAGCCCTTCCAGGTGGTCACCGTGACCAATGGAGTCGGAGGTGAGTCTCGGCCCACATCTTGTTACGCCATCTGCCGTCGGTCCGCTCAGCCTCTAACAAGAATCCAAAAAACCTCTCCCAGGCCCCCTTCTCGGCGAGTATACCGTCGAGGAAAAGAAGCAGGTCGCCGAGTTCGACATTCGCGAATGGCTTGATCAGAACGACACCGCTTTTGACGACGAGGAGGACTCGACGCCGTGCCCGCTCTGCGCCTCGGGAGACAACGAGGACCGGCTCCTCCTCTGTGACGGCTGCAATGCTGCCTACCATACATATTGCATCGGCTTCGACGAGGTGCCCGAGGGCCACTGGTACTGCATGGAGTGCATCCACAACCTCGGTCTCTCTCCCGAGCAGGCTGCTGACCTCGCTGAAGGCCACATGCCCCAGCACCAGCACCAGCACCATCACCAACTCCATGCCCATTCCCATGCCCATTCCCATCTCCATCCCCATGCCCATCTCCATCCCCATCCCCAACAACTCCAACAACAACCTCGCCGTACAGGCTTGGGTCGGGTCATCCGTGCCTTCCCCAGAACTCGCGGACGTGTTCGCAGTGCCAGGCAGCAGGCACGCTCCTTCGACTGGCAAGGCCCGTGGGGCGAGATCGCCGGCCGCGTCTTTGACGGTCTCGATATCGACCTCGACAACCCAGACGACGACGAGGCGCTCCAGCATTTCCGCCGATCCCAGCAGCGTTCCAGTCGCGAGCGTCGCGAATACCAACGCTGGCAGCAGCGCCTCAACATTGCCAGCAGACTCGGCGCTCGAGAGGTGTTCTCCAGAACCATTCCCCGCGATATCTCGGAGCACCTGCACGAGCCGCCCGTTAGGACCGAGCGGCAAATGCACCAAGAGAGGATGGAGCGTCGCGCTTGGGGCGCACTCGATCGGGCCCGGGAGCAAGTAAGAACAACGACGGCAAGCCCTCAGAGCGGTGCAGCCACCAGACGCAAGCGGGGCCGCTCCCTGTCTGCGTCCCCAAGCGAGCCCAGCCAGGAGCCCGAGAGAAAGCTGAAACGGCCAAGGACTCGTCGCGTCCCCGCCCAAAACGAACCTTCGTCGTCGAGGATGGTGACGACGACCGCCGCCGCCACAAACGGAAACGTCGAGAGCCCGCCTGCCCCGCCGCTGCATTCGCCCAACCTGCCAGAGGCGCCGTCGTTCCTGACATCTCTCCTCAAGGAAGTCGAGATGAGCACACCGACCGAGGAAGACGGGCCCAGAAGTCACCTCGGCCAGCGCCATGTGCCCGATCCGTCATCGCCCGTCATGTCGCCCGTCATGTCTCCCATGTCATCTCCTCGATTGATCTCGACTACGCCTCCGCCATTCCCGAATGACCGACCGAGCTCGCCGACACTGCTCCTGAGCTCGCACATTGAGCCTCGGTATCCACCGGCAAACTATTCGCCCAATCGCGGCGGTGACGACGAGACACGGCTCGAGAGGTGCAGCATGGGCCATGCCGCCTCACCCGAGCTGCGGCAGCCCCGGCCGCATCGCCGTCAGTCAATCCGGCTTCCAGACTCATCTCCCAATCGGCATCCGGCATTGTCCCGCGAGGCCAAGTCGAGCATAAGTAACTTTGTACGAACCGCTCTCCAACCGCACTGGCAGTCTCAGGCCCTGTCCTCGGAGCAGTACGCCAACATCAACCGTGATGTCTCGCGCAAGCTGTACGACGAAGTCCACGGCCCCAACATGGTTGATCCCTCTGTGCTTGACCAAGACGTGAGGAACAAGTGGGAGGCGCTGGCCAACCTGGAGGTGGCCCGCGCTGTCGCAGAGCTTAAATCTTGAACACGAACGATCTCGATCATGGTTACTCGCACAATCTGCTCCAGGACAGGAGAGTAAAAGGCGCGCGCACACTTCATTGCATAATGGCGTCACATGGCGACTGCATTCATTGCTCGGCATTTGTTTTGGACGGCGTCACAGGGTGGTGAGGAGGGGGGGGTTCTCGCAGAGGCCCGAGGAAAGGACCAATATACCCATCAGCATTGCATCGCGACTTGCTTCATTGTGTTTTTGCTTGGGTGATGCGCTGGATCGTGGTAGTAGAGGACGGGATTGTGCCGATCTCGTGGCTTGCTGTCCGAGCATGTGAGGCAGGCCAAGGGTGAGTGAATGGTGTCTAGGTATAGGAGATGGTATGATGGAAAGTGTGCAAGGTTTTTCACCGGAATTGATTCGCAGCCCAATGTAGATACTTTGATAAACTGCAATGAAGATAGTACACCTGGAAGTGCCGAGGAGCGATGGAGTGGTAAGCAAAACATTACATGGCATGTCAGCAGCGTCTATCTAACCGGACCCGGTGCAAAAGGAAGCAGGTCCCGCTAGCGAAAAAGGCTGCTGAGTCTTGGAGAGATCGCTCTTGGCACACGAAAATGATCGAGACGGGCTGGAGGAGAGAGGCGAGTCTTGACGATAAGGTGGTGCCTTGATGTTGGAAACAAGTTTTTTTTTTCTTCTCGGAGTTGTGCGCCAGGTGAAAGTGTAGAATATCGCTTAACGGGGTATGATATTAGGGTAGTATTCGCATAACGGAGGTCTTGTCAGCTTTATAGTACTAGCTAACCACGTGCACCAAGATATTTATCACGTGACTTTAGGCTAACAGAACTTTTAGTGGGTGCTAATTACATAACCACAGCGCTCATTTAAGCCCCACCGTCACGGCGCGCCTTCCATGGGCAACATCACGACGAGGAAGTTATCCAAAGAGGCCTGATCGGCCAGTAACCCGAGTCAGTCCCGAGTCCCCCCCTTTTTTTTTTGTGGCTATACGGCACCGAGTATGGAATTGACGGCGGATTTGATTGCAGCCAGGATACACAAGTGCTCGTCGTCACAATGATGGAGATAGAGTCGGAACAGACGAGAGACGACATGGCTGTTCCCATTCCTGCACAGGAGGCGGGCAAGGAAGAAGATGACGCGATGGCGAACGGCAGCGAGCACGAAACGGCGGAAACCAACCAACCGGCACCGATCAGCACAAGGAAGCGAAAAGCAGGGGACGACGACGACGACGATGATGGCGTTGATGATGATGCACCCGCAACCCCCAAGCGGGCGAGAAGGGGGTCAACCCCGGCGGGCGAGGATACGCAAACCAAGAGATGGTCCAGCCCGGTGCAACGCCATGACGACTCTGCGCACAAGGCGGCGTCGCATCACGAGTCTGAGGCTGAGGCTGAGGCTGACCGGCAAGATACTACGAAGCAGCAGGACTGTCAGGCGCAGGCACAGACAGCTACGGCGACGAACGACGACGCCGAGGCTTATGGCAGGCAATCGGCGTCGCCACAGCCAATGAGGCTTGACGACGACGACGACAGATCGCCTCGTCGGTCCCCTGGCGAGCCACATGAAGATCACCACCACCGCCACCGTGATCGCGGCAACGCGCGTTCTGCGTCTCCCACGACTTCTGCCTCCTCTCCAGCATACCGGCAGCAGCAGCCGGGGCAGCCAACGGGCCGGCGCGGGACATCTCCCTCGGCGGCCAAGGAGGAGGAGCGGCGGCGCGGGCGGCGACTGTTTGGCGGGCTCGTCAGCACGCTCAGCAAGAACCTTGGGAGGCGCGACGACGATCTGGCGAGGAAACGAAGCTCGGAGCAGCGGCTCGCGGCGCGCGCCAGGCAGCGCAACCAGGAGGACTTGCGGCGGCGCGATGAGCTCCTGGAAGCGCGCAGAAGCGAGCAGGACGGGTTCGAGGAGAGGGTCATGCGCAAGAGGCACGACGGCATCCTGGACCGGGCGCGCTATCTGGGCACCAAGACGAAGCCGATGCTGGTGAGTGCATTTATTTGTTTGTTTGTTTATTTATTTATGGGGGTCTCTCGGACTGAAGCATGCGGGCTGGGTTGGTTCATCTGACAAGGACTGGTGCAGTACTGGCTTCCAAAGAAGCTCACGGACGCGCAGCAGCGCACGATTGAAGACCAGATCACGGATGCGCGGCGGCAGGTCGAGCGCGAGAGGAGGGGATTCAGGGCCAAGAAAGAAGGGCACGAGATCAAGCATGGCGGACCATACTTGTCGGGCCATGGTGACACGGCGGGCGGGGATGGTGGCTGCTCGAGGCGCCATGAAGACGGCGAGATGCGCGATGCATCGGGTTCGGGCGGTGGCAAGACTGTTGATGACGGACATGGACGAGAGCACAAGCATGGCCATGATGGTCATGATGGTGGTGGACATGATGTTCATGATGATGGTCACGATCACGATGAGTCCGGTGACGTCGTGGTCGAGGCAGAGGAGGATACCGTCATCTACTGAGCAAGCCAGGAGCAACGACGGAGATGCGAGCGTCTTGGTGTGCGTCCAGGCATGGCGAGCTGGTTCAAAGTGCACAGGCAAGCGTGTGGAGGCACGGTCGCACACTGCCTGTGGATTGTTAGCACACGGCCTGTGGATTATAGAACACTGCCTGTGGACTGTTGGCACATTACATTGCATTACATTATATGATACGATGACCGGACACATGCTACAGGTGTGAGTGAGGCGTGAGTAAGGCGATCTGTAGCAAACAATATTTGATGCTGTTTGCCGAGGCGTCGATGATTCGGTGAGACGGTGGCTGGCATGAGACTGAGACACGACGCCCGCAAATGCAGTGCGAGTTCTTTCAGAGGTCTTTTGGGCATGATACCGAGGCAATCTTTTGGGCAGATACCGAGGCAATCTTTTGGGCATGATACCGAGGCAATCTTTTGGGGCATGATACCGAGGCAGGAGTCTTTTAGGGCATGATACCGAGCCAGTAATTTTTTGGGTATAATACCGAGCCAGGAATCTTTTGGGCATGATACCGAGCCAGGAATCTTATACCGAGCCAGGAATCTTATACCGAGCCAGGAATCTTATACCGAGCCAGGAAAGCTGTCGGATACCGAACGGCGAACTAGGAAATGGATCCGACCGAGGACCCGCTTTGGACTCGAGCTGACACTGCGCATTCAGATGATGACCCGAATTAAATGGCAGTAGATAGAGTCAGTCAAATAGAAGTAAAGAAATCCAATTAAATAATCGGAAATAAATAGAGATAGATAGACATAATTAGAAATAAGTGAAAATGGTATTAAAAATGAATAAATATTAGGGTAAATAATAGAATAACAGAGAGATAAGAAAAGAAAGAAAAGAAGAAAAGAAAGAAAAGAAGAAAAGAAAGAAAAGAAGAAAAGAAAGAAAAGAAGAAAAGAAAAGAAAGGTTACCCAGCATAGAGCACGGATGAGCATGTCATGGGTGGGCTCGGATACCAAGACGCTCACCGCCAGGAAATACTTAAGGCCACTCGGCCGTCCAGGTTTGGCCCAAGTGAAACTCGCAGACACAAACACCACCAGCACCGCACAGTCACACAAGAGCAGTCAGTCAGCTTCCTCTCCCTCCCCACCAGCACAACCAACAGCAATGGCAGGCAGGCCGCTCGACAAGCTCTCGCCCAACGACGCGCGGCTCGAGGAGCACGCGGCCGTTCTCAACTCGCGCAACTACGGCTACCTGGTGCTGCCGCCGGCTCGGAAGCAGAAGCAGGCGGTGGCGACCATCATCCTCCTGCACGGGTTCCCCGACCTGCCTCTGGGCTGGCGGTTCCAGGCGCCGATGCTGGCGTCTCTCGGGCTCCGGGTGGTGATGCCGTTCATGCTGGGGTACTCGGGCACGGACGCGCCGGACTCGGCGGCAGAGTACGGGTACCACGGCATCGCGGCCGACATGGCGGCGCTGGCACGGCACGTGCTGACGACGGCGGGCGAGGACCCCGGCAGAGGGGTGATTCTGGGCGGGCACGACTGGGGCGCGGCGGCGGGGTGGGTGGCGGCGCGGCTGTACCCGGACGTGTTCAGGGCGGTGTTCGGGGTGTGCGTGCCGTACATTGCGCCGAGCGGCGAGTTCGTGCCGGTGGACGAGGTGGCGCGCAGGGTGCCGGCGCTGGCGTACATGAAGCAGTTTGGCAGCGACGAGTTCGAGCGGGCGGTGGGGGCGTCGCGCCACACGATCGGGCGGTTCCTCAACGCCATGTACGAGCCGGCGGGCGGGGGCGAGTATTTTGACTCGGCCAGGGGCTTTCTGGTTGAGCGGATGGAGGCGGCGCCGGCGTCGACGGTGCTGGGCGAGGACGAGCTGGAGTGGTACGCGGAGCAGTTCTCGCGAAGGGGGATGCACGGGCCGCTCAACTGGTACCGCAACCACAAGGCGAACCACGACGGGGTGGCGGAGGAGATGCGGCGGGCCGGGGGGCGGGTGGAGAACATCAAGGTGCCGGGTCTGCTGGTGCGCGCGCTCCGGGACCGGGTCATCACGGAGGACCTGTGCCGGGGCACCGAGGGGAGCTTCGACAAGGGGCTGGAGATCAGGGCGGTGGACGGGACGCACTGGGTGCTGCAGGGCGAGAGGGCGGGGGAGGTCAACGAGATTCTGCGGGAGTGGGTGGGGAGGGTGCTGGAGGAAGTGGACGGTCTCAGGGGGGAGTGACTGCTCTGCTGGCCGACTCGGTCATCGTCGACAGACCAGATAGACGAATGACGGCATCTTGGCGTAATGGTAGCAATGCAATCGCTCGCCCGCTCGACTCCCTGGTAGTGCCTTGTGAAGAAGATGACAAGGCAGGCCGTCCTTGGCTCTTTGGCAGTGCCATATACTGTATAGAAAGTCCCAGACAGTTGTTCCAAGTGGTCATAGGTATGTGAAGATGCTCCAAGTGGTTTTATGTGCAAATCTTTTTATCTTTAATCTTTTTATATACATATTTCTGGCTGTTGCTGCCAGCTGACACCAGCCTCAGCCGTCGTCATCCTCCAATGCTTCGTCTGCGCCTAAACGAGGCTGTGCTGAACGTTGACAACCATGCCTCTCGCTCTCTCACTCTATCTCACTCTCACTCTATCTCACTCTATCTCACTCTATCTCTCTCTATCTCTCTCTCTCTCTCTCTTCTCTCTCTCTATCTATCTCTCTCTCTCTATCTCTCTCTCTATCTCTCTCTCTATCTCTCTCTCTCTATCTCTCTCTATCCAACCATCTAACTGTCTATTTGTAAAGAAGGAGTGCCGCACGCCGCCAGCTGCCAGAGACGACGCCTCGGGACAGTGTGGACAGTCGTTGAAAACAGCACAGTGCGGCAGCGAGCAATAAAATAAAATAAACCAGACACGATACCCCGAATCCGAGATTCGAATCTGCAACGGCACCTGCGCGCACAAACACCAGCAGTCCCCTGGCTGGCACGCTGATTGGCTTCTCCGATTGATGCGTCGGCGCCACGTCCCAGACGAGAGACGAACGAGACCGTCACCGCGACGACGACCAAGACGTGGTCCTGGACCAGACGTCGAGCGGGCCACGAATCGCTTCCTCCAGGCCACGACTTCCTCCAGGCCACGACTTCCTCCAGGCCACGAATCGCTTCCTCCAGGCCACGAATCGCTTCCTCCAGGCCTCGTCGGACCGTCCGCTGACCTCGCCCAAGCCTGCCCATGGCTGGCAATCCGCCCGGGGCCCCACCCCCAGGCTTTAGCAGGCACCAGCAGGATCTGCTGCTCGACCTCGAAAACGACCAGCCCGCATACAGCTCCGGCCAGCGGTCCACGCTGAACGACGACGACCTCCTCGAGCGCGAGTACGCGCGGGAGCAGGATGCCTACGACCAGCAGATGCCGTCGTACGGCCACTCGTACGGGCAGGGCCGGGCGTCGGTGTCGTACGATGACTTTATCGGAGGAGGAGGCAGAGGACTGGGAGCAGCGCCGGGGGGGATGCCCGCGTCGTCGCCCTCTCGTGGAGGCGCGGCGGCCACGCCGAGCCCCTACTTTGACGGCGACTCGGACCTCAACAGCTACCACCAGCGCTACGCCGACGACGACGACTATCCGGGCGAGACCGACTCGTACTACCAGCACGGCGGGCGGGACCAGCGCACAAACGGCAGGGAGGAGGCCATGAAGCGCAACAGCATCCTCGGCCTCGGCGGCGGCCTGGTCGGCAAGATAAAAAACGGGCTCGGCATGGGCCAGGGCTACTCCGAGATGGACCTGCCGCTGACGGAACCGCCCTCGCGGCATCCTCACAACCCGACGGCCAAGGGGGGTCGACTTGGCCAGGAAGCTGCTCGACAGGTCGAGGGCCCCCCCCCAAAGAGCTCCAGGGGCAACTTCAGGTTCGGCCTCGGCAGGCACAAGGTCGACCCGTCAACGCTGGGCCCGCGCATCATCCACCTCAACAACCCGCCCGCCAACGCGGCCAGCAAGCACGTCAACAACCACGTGTCGACGGCCAAGTACAGCGTGGTGACGTTTGTGCCCAAGTTCCTGTACGAGCAGTTCTCCAAGCTCGCCAACGTCTTCTTCCTCTTCACGGCGGCGCTGCAGCAGATCCCCAGCCTGTCGCCGACGAACAAGTACACGACCATCATGCCGCTCATCGCGGTGCTGATGGTGACGGCCATCAAGGAGATGGTCGAGGACAAGCGGCGCAAGGACGCCGACAGGGGGCTCAACGAGTCCAAGGCGCAGGTGCTCCGCGGCACCGGCTTCGCCGAGGTCAGGTGGGTGGACGTGGCCGTGGGCGACATTGTGCGGGTCGAGTCGGAGCAGCCGTTCCCGGCCGACGTGGTGCTGCTGGCGTCGTCGGAGCCCGACGGGCTCTGCTACATCGAGACGTCCAACCTGGACGGCGAGACCAACCTCAAGATCAAGCAGGCCATCCCCGAGACGTCGGCGCTGGTCAGCCCCGCCGAGCTCAGCCGGCTGGGCGGGCGCATCCGGTCGGAGCAGCCCAACAGCAGCCTGTACACGTACGAGGCCACGCTGACGGTGCAGGCCGGCGGCGGCGAGCGCGAGCTGGCGCTGACGCCGGAGCAGCTGCTGCTGCGCGGCGCCACGCTGCGCAACACGCCCTGGATCCACGGCGTCGTCGTCTTCACCGGCCACGAGACCAAGCTGATGCGCAACGCCACGGCGGCCCCGATCAAGCGCACCAAGGTCGAGCGCAAGCTCAACTCGCTGGTGCTGATCCTGGTGCTGATCCTGCTCGCGCTCAGCGTCATTTGCAGCGCCGGCAGCCTGGTGGTGCGCCGCGTCTACGGCGCCGACGGCCTGTGGTATCTGTACCTGGCGCCCGTGTCGTCGGCCGGCGACGCGGCGCGCCAGTTTGTGCGCGACATGGTCACGTACTGGATCCTGTTCTCGTCGCTGGTGCCCATCTCGCTCTTTGTCACGGTCGAGATGGTCAAGTACTGGCACGGCATGCTGATCAACGACGACCTGGACATGTACCACGACCGCACCGACACGCCGGCCACGTGCCGGACGTCGAGCCTGGTGGAGGAGCTGGGCATGGTCGAGTACGTCTTCTCGGACAAGACGGGCACGCTGACGTGCAACATGATGGAGTTCAAGCAGTGCTCCATCGCGGGCGTGCGGTACGGCGACGACGTGCCCGAGGACCAGCGCGCCAGCGGCGACGGCCTCCCCGACGTCCCCGACGACGTCCCCGACGGCCTCCCCGACGACCTCCCCCACGGCCTCCCCCTCCCCCACGGCCTCCCCCTCCCCCACGAGGGCGTCCACGACTTTGCCCGCCTGCGCCGCAACCTGGCCGACGGCCACGCCACCGCCCCCGCCATCGACCACTTCCTCGCCCTGCTCGCCGTCTGCCACACCGTCATCCCCGAGCGCGACGACGCCACCGGCTCGATCCGCTACCAGGCCGCGTCGCCCGACGAGGGCGCGCTCGTGGCCGGCGCCGTCGAGCTGGGCTACCGCTTCGTCGCGCGCAAGCCGCGCTCCGTCATCGTCGAGGCGGCCGGCCGCCAGCTCGAGTTCGAGCTGCTGGCCGTGTGCGAGTTCAACTCGACGCGCAAGCGCATGTCCACCATCTACCGCTGCCCCGACGGCCGCATCCGCTGCTACACCAAGGGCGCCGACACCGTCATCCTCGAGCGCCTCAACGCCAGCAACCCGCACGTCGACGCCACGCTCCGCCACCTCGAGGACTACGCCGCCGAGGGCCTGCGCACGCTCTGCCTGGCCATGCGCGAGGTGCCCGACCACGAGTTCGCCGAATGGTACAAGACGTTTGACCGCGCCATGACCACCGTCGGCGGCTCGCGCGCCGACGAGCTCGACAAGGCCGCCGAGCTGCTCGAGAAGGACTTTTACCTGCTGGGCGCCACCGCCATCGAGGACAAGCTCCAGGACGGCGTGCCCGACACCATCCACACCCTGCAGGAGGCCGGCGTCAAGGTGTGGGTGCTGACGGGCGACCGCCAGGAGACCGCCATCAACATCGGCATGAGCTGCAAGCTGCTCAGCGAGGACATGGTCCTGCTCATCGTCAACGAGGAGTCGGCCGACGCCACCCGCGACAGCCTCGACAAGAAGCTGCACGCCGTCAACGCGCAGCGCGCCGGCTCCGACCGCACCGTCGTCGACTCCGACGCCCTCGCCCTCGTCATCGACGGCAAGTCGCTCACCTTTGCGCTCGAAAAGGACCTCGAGAGGCTCTTTCTCGACCTGGCCGTCCTGTGCAAGGCCGTCGTGTGCTGCCGCGTGTCGCCCCTGCAAAAGGCCCTCGTCGTCAAGCTGGTCAAGAAGTTCAAAAAGGGCTCCATCACCCTCGCCATTGGCGACGGCGCCAACGACGTGTCCATGATCCAGGCCGCCCACATTGGCGTCGGCATCAGCGGCCTCGAGGGCATGCAGGCCGCCCGGAGCGCCGACGTCGCCATTGCCCAGTTCCGCTTCCTCAAGAAGCTGCTCCTCGTGCACGGCGCCTGGAGCTACAACCGCGTCACCAAGACCATTCTCTTTTCCTTTTACAAGAACATCACCCTGTACATGACGCAGTTCTGGGTACGTCTGTCTCTCTCTCTCTCTCTCTCTCTCTCACATCTCATCTTACCCTTCCCCCCCTCTCTCTCTCTCTCTCTCACATCTCATCTTACCCTTCCCCCCCTCTCTCTCTCTCTCCCTCTGACCCTGACCCAGTACACCTTCGACAATCTCTTCTCCGGCCAAATCATCTTCGAGTCGTGGATGCTCACCTTCTACAACATCTTCTACACCTTCCTCCCCCCCCTCGCCATGGGCGTGCTCGACCAGTTCGTCTCGGCCCGCCTGCTCGACCGCTACCCCCAGCTCTACTGCATCGGCCAGAACAACGAGCGCTTCCGCAGGCGCGACTTTGCGTCCTGGATCGGCAACGCCCTCTACCACTCCATCCTCCTCTACCTCGCCGCCGTCATCCTCTGGTGGGGCGACCTCCAGCTCCCCGACCGCACCATGGCCGGCCACTGGGTCTGGGGCACCGCCATGTACGCCATGGTGCTCATGACCGTGCTCGGCAAGGCCGCGCTCGAGACCAACAACTGGACAAAGTACCACGTCGTCGCCGTCCCGGGCAGCATGCTGTTCTGGTTCGGCTTCACGACCGCCTACGCCGCCGTCGCCCCGCTGGCCGGCCTGTCCAAGGAGCTCGACCACGTCATGTACAAGGCCTTTTCGTCGCCCGTCTTCTGGATCCAGCTCGTCGCCGTGCCGTGCGTCTGCCTCTCGCGCGATCTCATGTGGAAATTCCTGCGCCGCTGGTACCAGCCTAAGCCCTACCACCACGTGCAGATCATCCAGAAGCACAACATCCAGGACTACCGCCCGAGGTGCGTCTTATCCATCCATCTCCTATCCATCCTATACTGACTCTGCCCAGGATGGAGCAGTTCCAAAAGGCCATCCGCAAGGTGCGCCAGGTCCAGCGCATGCGCAAGCAGCGCGGCTATGCCTTTTCGCAGGCCGACGAGAGCCAGACGCGCATCTTGCAGGCCTACGACACGACCCAGGCGCGCGGCCGGTACGGCGAGATGGTCAGCTCGAGGCGGTGATTTTGATCGACTCGACTGTATTCGACTTTTTTGTCGTCTTTTTTGTCTTTTTTGTCTTTTTTGTCTTTTGTCTTTTTTGTCTTTTTATTCTCGTCTTCGTCTTTATATCCCTTGTCTTTTACGCTTTTCTTCTCCCGCCTCTTGTCCATTAGGCGCACATGCTTGGTCATGATTTAGAAGGAGACTTATAATCTTGGTGACTTATGGCACTACATTCACAGCTCGCGTCTCGGTTTCTGCAGCGGTGGACAAGACGAGGAAATGGCGGCAAAAGAAACGGACAAGACGAAAGACATGGGATAACACGGCTCCAAGAACAGGGAAACACGGCTCCAAGAACAGGGAAACACGGCTCCAAGAACAGGGAAACCATGTGGGAAATACGGGCAGGGCCATGGCCGGGTTCTCGAGGAGTCGAGGAGTCGAGGAGTCGAGGAGTCGAGGGCGATACAAGGCCGGCAAAGACGATTTGGGTATGCCCGAGAAACAATCAATACAGCCAGTGGGATATCCTGGTAGCCTGTTGCGACCAAGACATTCAAGTCCTGACGTGGCGTGGACACCTGACGTGCAAACTCCTTGAGTCCATCAGGAGTCGCATCTATAGCTTGGTCAAACGATCTAGATCCAGATATCTCGGTTTGTGTAGTCCTGTGCCTGATTGCCTACATATTACGCGGTGGAATAACTGGTGACTGGAGCATGTGAATTACGAACCCATCCACGAACAGATATCGAAGCGAATCTTGTGGGCGGGCTCTCCCAATCCCGCAATCGCTTTTTTCCCACGCTTCCAACACTCACACCAACACTCCAACACTCGCTCTCCAACAGCCATAGCCCAGACTCCTTGGAGTGTTTGTCCTGTATTTTTCGTTTATATATCGGTCCAGATTTTGCCAAAACGAGTAGAGGAAGCGGAAAGTATCAAAGGGGAGAAATTGGCTGCTGCCCGGCTTTTGAAATAAACGACATGGCATCGGCCGCGGCTTCTTCTCACAGTCCGCGCTGGTTCGGTATCGTTGGAAATGGAGAGGAATCGCGACCAGTGCGCACGGCGGATCAGTAAATGACCGCGGCCACGCCAGGCCTTGCTGTTTTTTCTTCATTCTTTTTTTCTTGTTCATTTTCATTTCTTTTCACTTCTTTTCTTCCTTTCTCATGAATCCCACCTGCCCATGATGAGCGGTGTCACGAGCTCAATGCTTTTGGGCCGCACGCTCGCACCCGGTTTCCTTGGCGCCAGAGGCCTGTCCATGCCGTGCACGTCGTAGTGGCCGCCGTGCTGGCCGTAGCCGCCTGGCGAGTCGAGCGTGGTCGAGAACCAGCCCAGAGACCGCTTCGGCGTTGCGGATGTGGGTGTTTCGGGGGCGGTGGATGACTTCCACGGCCTCCAGGACGAGAAGCCAGAGGGGCTCGGCGGGCTTGGGTGTGTTGCGGAGCGCAGGGCCGAGACGGCTGACGAGTGCGAGTCGTGGGGGGTCAGGATCGGGCTCAGGGCAGGCGGGGAGACGGAGAGGGCCATGGAGCTGGGCCTCGAGGGGGCGGCGCGGGGGATGATGTCGCGGGGCTCCGAGGGGTCGGACTCGGAGCTGGCCAGCCGCGGCTGGGAGACGGTGTAGGCGGTGTACGGATACGACGAGTCAAAGTACGGCATCGTCGGGGTTGAGGCGGCGCTGAGCGGGAGAGCGGAGCGCTCGTCGTCTGCGCGGCAGCTGCAGAAACAAAACGGATGGTCAGGTTATTGCTCTCGCGCCGGGGGCGGGCAGACCTACGCATCTGAGCAGTACAGGTTGGTGTTGTCGTAGGGCACGAATTCTTTCTCGCAGGACATGCTGTGGCAAAGGATGTGAGCAGAGGGGGGGAGGAGAGGTGAAGAGAGAAATGTCTCGGCTTGGTGTCGGACAGCATGGATGCACCCACCAGTACAGGGGGAAGCTCTCCCTCTCGTCGTCGGGCACGTCCACGACCTCGTCGGTCGTGGTCTCGGCGCATTCCTTTTCTCTGTCCTTGGGGTTCCGGCCGAGCTTGTGGACGGCGGGGGTGACGCGCCTGCTCAACGCGCCGACGGGCCTCCTGGCCCGCACGGCATCGCCAGCGGGTGCGAGGTTGGAGTTGTTTGACTTTTTGCGGGAGTGGTGGGCGGTCGTTGCTGAGGAACGCTTGTGGGCATGAGCCATTGCGGGTAGGAGCCGGGTGGTTGTGGGAGGTGGTTGTGGGAGGAGGGATTCGTGGAAGAGGGATTCGTGGAAGAGAATCGAGGCTTGATTCGAGTCTTGATCCGAGTGAGTCGAGTGATCCGAGTGAGTCGAGTGAGTCGAGTGATCCGAGTGTGGGATGGCAGTTGGTGGAGGTGGGGAGCAGAGAGAACCAAGGCGAAGCGAAGCGAGGCAGTGTGTTGGGATTAGGCTAAATATATTCCAGATAGCCAGGGACCAGGACAGAGGACGGATAGGCAGGCGGTTTTAGTATTGTTTTATTAATTCCGTTAAATCGCATCATATTTTATTTTATTATTAATTTTTGATCTCATCCATCCTGCTTTGGCGTTATCCGCACGAGGGAGGGCGTGGGCAGCAAAAGGTATCACTTTATCCGCACGCCGCGATAGATGCATGTCCAGCACGCCACGATACGTCCGAGTTCGTCCTGGCGTGCTTGCATGGTTGAATGAGCAATCGACATGCCCCTGCCGGATGCGTCGGCCGCATTTGTCAATGTCTTTTCGTTCTCTTTCATTAGAGTCAGATTACGCAGCGTGATATCTGTGATGGCGATGACTTGCAGAGGTACGCGAATGAACGAAATCAAGAACAGGCCGGGTGATTCGGTCGCAGGAAATGTTCCAGGCTCTTTCGTATATGCCGGCCGAAAGAGGCATCAATCGGAGGAAGAAAAAACCTTGGCTTCAATCGGTAAATGGCTTCATGTATCGATTGAAGCATGTATCGATTGGCTTCAATCAATCAATGACCTCAATCGATCAACGATCAATCAATCAGTCGTCAATCAATGACAAAATGCTGCTCCAAAAGGGCAAATGAGCTACGTACGATGGCACACACTTCGCACAGCTTCACACACACCTTGCAAACGGCAAGTTCCTCTATCAAGATCCCGTCGAGGTGGCAGTGAGGAGACCCAAGCTGCACCATCGCCCGCAAACCCGTCGTCGCATCGCGCATCGCCCTCGTTAGAGTTAACAGCGAAGCTTCTCCCAGGCGATAAAGACAAAGCCACCCATTGATCCGGAGAGAAGCTTCCACGCTGCTGTGCCACGTCGCAATATGCTGCCTGATATTGTCGAGCTCGCAGACGCGTCGCGATATCGGCACTGGCTCGGCCCTCAGCGTTGTAGGAATACTGTATACATGCGCAGTCGAAGTGAAGGCCATTTGATGACAGGTCGGGCAAGTAATGCCCAGACATGTGTATGTATATATACCTGTATGTATCCACAAATCTTTCCTCGACGTGTAGAAGAAAAGAGAGGCCTTGACGATGACCCGAAAAAGAAAGAGCCCAGGATCTCCGAGATGGCCCAAGAATCGTTTTCTTCTCGTCTCTTCTTCTCGTCTTTTTCTTGTCTTTTCGTCTTTTCTTCTTCTTTTCTTATCTTTTATATTCCCATCACTGGCTACATGCTCAAGCATGTGAATATCGCCAGACCTTGCCTCCCTCTACGAGATCTCGTCACCTCGATCTGCCATGGCACAATGTTGCCACATCAGCCCAAATGTCGCGTCAGCGTTCGCCCCGGGATATGCGTAAAAATGGACACCTCCGCTCTGATATGCAACTACCGCGGCAAACTATCTGGAGGTGCATGAATCGTTATCGTCACAACAAGAACTGCACGATAAGGGCGTGCGTCCATCTGACGAATAGCACACTCAACCACGAGTGTGATTATATAAAGGCTGTGAAGATGAGAAAAATCCAACCATCCAATCCTCCACCACACCACCTCTTGACCATCACCTCTTGACCACCCTCTTGGCCACCTCGACCACCTCTTGACTTGCGATAGGGGCTAGCTCCATCCGAATGACGCCACGCATGATATTTGGCTTGTTATCTATAATGCGCGAAATCCGGGGAGGGCACACGACCTCAGTCACCACAGCCATCTCCGATAAAGGATCAAGGTTCGCGTGCTTGTGGCAAGTGCCGAGCTAGCCTCCGATGACGGAGTTCTCGATCCCGATTCCATCATCAAGGTATCCATCCGTGCGTCACATCCCGGCAGCGGGAATTTACGCAGGAGCGGATGCCCTATTATTAATTGTCCCCATGCCGTCGGTTCCGTTAGTCCTATCTACCTGGACATTGCATGTTCTTTGTCGGGCGGCCGAGCTTCGGCCTTCGGATACGCGCCGCTGCGCCGACTGCGTTCTCGAACGCGGTGCCTGGATCTCAGGCACCATGTCAAATATGAGTCGGCTGGGGTCGCAAAAACCATCTTGGCAGAGAATATGCTGGCCTCTGTAGAGGTCAGTCGATGCATTGTGGTGGCCACAGTTGGTTGCATCGTGGACGGCGGTGAAGACGATTTGATATTCTCCATCGGTTCGTCTCGGTCGATTCGAATACGACTGTGCATGCATGCGTGTGCATGCAAGCACGCATCTGGATGTACAACTACTGCGACAAGCTGCAAGTTATTGTGTATGCAAATATATATGTAATATATACATATATATTTATACATGATCCACTCAAAATGCGGGGACGACTGCAAACAGATTCTCATCAACGACGAGAACGATATAACCCTCGCCGCTGCCTGATTCCATGCATGGGCCCGAAAGGCGGGAGCTGTCTGCTCAGTTGATCTGCCCATAATATGGGGAACCTGCGCAAGATCTCGTTCTTTGATACCTTTCCGTTATGTTACGCTGCACTTGTGTGGCCTGCCGAATGGGAACGCGAAGCTGGGAGCTGGGTTGGTTCGCCAATGCACTTGTCCGCTCATCCAACGCCATGGACGAGGTGGCACCGTCAGCCGTCTGCTGGATCAATCACAGGCCAGCACTCACAGACCAGCAGTCACAGAACAAGATCCAGAGGCCTCTAAGAAGAAGAAAAAGAACTCCTTGGCCATCTTCCTCATGCCGTGATAGGACGGCTTATCTGCCCCCATCCACATCCATCCTGCAGATGCCTTGTTGTCGTCGTCCAGGACGTGGGTTCGTGGCTCGCTCGCATGGATTTGGAATATGGAGTAGCATGGCATGGCATGGCATCGGCGTTGCAGGACGTGAAACTGCACACTCCCTGGGTCGTCGTCTCCGGACGCCAGAGCTCGGCTCTCGGCAGTTGGATTTGGCTTTGCCTATTGTCGGCGGGTTCCCCGATAAATCACAGCCAACATCAGCCGTATTCGTGGCCTGGCCTCGACGATGACAATCCATGACAGGCAGAGCTCGCCATCGTGACATCAAAGAGCGTCCTGGGGTGCCGTCTTTGACGTCAGCCAGCGCTTGCCACCTATCCAAGTTGTGATCCGTCACGGATGAATCCTCGCCACTGTCTTTCTTGGCCCTTGGGGTGGCCATCAGTTTGGAAACGCCCCTCCAGCACCTGCCTGCGGTCACGTGCGCCAGGTCAAGCAACGTGGTCGATTCATCCATCTGCCCTGGGCTTCCCCCCCACGTGAAAATGTCAATTCATATCTAACGCTGCCTGAAACTGGCTGTCAAAAGGATGAAGCAAAACGCGGTCCACCCTCGACTCGTTTGGCCAAATAGAGGACGTGCGTTTCAGACCGACCCGCCCAGCGGCGTCTCGACCGGAGACCCAGCCTTGGCCTGGTCCAAGCCATGCGACAAGAAGAAGAAGAAGAATGACAATAATGACAGAGAGGGAGGGGCCGTCCGCCAAAGGCCCACCCATCCCCAAGATTGGACTATTCTCTCCTCAATATATAGGGGAGCAAGAGTATCTCATCCGGTCCTGGATCCATCTCCGTCTTCCCCTCTATATACCCAAGCATATCAACTATGCATGCCACGACTCCCTTTTGTGACAAAACTCTCCACGACGCGCCCGCGTGTAAAAATAAAAATAAAATAAATTTTGGGTCTCGTTCCGATATATTCGGCCAAACTGTTGATTGATCAATTATTCATATATTTTCCTAAAAAAACCTCAACGTCGCTGCCGACATGAATAACACGGTAGCCTATAAGAAACCACCCATCGGACGGAAGCCCGTGCCTGCGAAAGCGCGATTTGCAAAAGATTTACGTCAAAGTCAGGAGACTTCTTGCAAGGGATATTTGGACTGGGGAAAAGTCAATGTCGGCTCCACGAATGCATACAAAAAGGCACAACAGGCCTCGCAGCTAATGAGTGAAGGCAAAGACAAATGGAATCCACCTCTAAAGGTGATATTCGAAGACGAGCCGCCTAATAAGGACGGCGAATTTAGCTACTTCCCCTTGATGGCTTTCAACGACGGCACTGTCCTCGAAACAATGGTCACCGTCAAAAATGGGAAAATAGAACGCCATCTAGACAGGACTATATACATGTTCAAGGTGGACCTGACAAGGTCACCGGATCCCGCATTCGGCGAAAATTGTAAAGAAATGAGATCAGATCTGGGCGAGGCCTTGGCTAGATGGGACCGACTGGGATTCAAGGAAAAAGAGAAGATAATGTATAAGGGCTCGTCTACGAAAGGTCCCAAGCCAGTGGATCGGAATAACGCGAAGAAGACGCAGCATAACTTATCTACGAAAGAGCTTAAGGTCACTAATAATAACCCCGCGCTGAATATATTTATAGTACAACCCAACAATGTGAGAAAAAAACACTCGAAATCTACCGAGCATAGCAGAGACCCCAAGGCCATCAATGCCGACCACAAGCCAGTGATTCTGGATGACGCGAAGAATTCGAACCAGAACTCGTCTGTGAACGAGGTCAAGGTCACTAATGCCAACCCCGGGTCACTGATTCAGAAGAACCCGATGAAAGCAGTGTTAAAAAGACCCCCGAAATTTGTCGAGGACAACAGTGAGCAGCTACCTTTTGATAGAGAGATAGCCTTTGGAAAGCCAAGAAAGCCAAGAAAGACCAAAAGACAAAAATTAAAAGAATACGGGGGTAGATTCCTGAAACAAATCCCCGGTGCCCGAAAAGCCGACGCACACCCGAAGCCGCCGGCACGACGCCAATGGCCATGGTCGAAAATTCAAAAAAACCTTTTATAGAAATGGAAGCTCAGATAGACAGCATATACAGCTAGGCCACCCAGAGGAGCCTCGAAGGACACCTAGGATGCACAAATAGGCATGTGTGCAACAATGGGAAATAAAAACAGTAAATCATCTCCGAGAAAGCCAGAAACGAGCCTCTGCTACTATATCTACATAGCAAATAAAAGCACCGGACTCCTCCATTCGTTCTGATCCTGATCAAGGCCTTCCAGCGCAAGGGGATCATGGCCAATCATCTATCTGGTACTGGGCAGGTCCCAGGCAGGCTGGCAGCGAGTTCGGGATCGAGTTGTTTCATCTAGATATACTGGCCTATCCAGCTGATCAGAACGTCGCCCCGCTAATGCGATTACACAACACCATATATCTCCCATATATCTCCCATATCTCCCATATATACACCATATCTCCCATATATATACACCATATCTCCCATATATATCCCCTGCAATGAACAGCACCATGGAGTATCCTCCCATCCCCCGCACCAGGCCCGTCCCGCACACGGTCCTGCCGCTAGTTACCAGCAACGGGCCACTGCCAGAGGCGTTGGCGTCTCCCAGGGCGCCTGTCGCCGACGGGAAGCACATCTTCGCCTTCTGGCACTCCGGCCTCGGCAATCTGCCGCCGTACATGCTCCGCAACGTGCTCGAGTGGCACAGACGCTTCTCCCCCCTCGGCTGGCACGTCTACGTCCTCGACAGCGTGCCCGGCTCGCCCCTCAACGCGTCCAACTTCATCGACACCAGCTCCACCCAAAACGTCCCCGCCGCCTTCGTCAACGGCGAGCTGGCCGGCGCCTTCGTCGCCCAGCACACGTCGGACCTTATCCGGTACCCGACCCTGCTCAAGTACGGCGGCGTCTACATGGACGTCGGCATCCTCCAGTTCGGCGACCTGGACCATCTGTGGAGCCTCATTGCCGATCCGGCGTCGCCCTACGACTTTGCCGGCTTCACCATGGGCTGCGCGCCCGACAGCATCAGCATCGTCAACTTCTCCTTCATGTGCCGCGCGGCGAACCCGCTGGTCGCCCGCGCGCACAAGATCCTGCTCAGGCTCTGGGAGGGCAGGACGCACACCACAGGCATGGCACGCCAGCCCATCGTCGCAGGGACTCCGCTCATGCACGTGCCCCAAGAGCTCGTTGTCGACGGCGACAACGACGACGGAGGAGGAGGAGGGGGGGCCATCACCGACGAGACCATGACCGACTACGCCATCCAGATCCACGCCATGGGCACCGCGCAGCGCTGGGTCGATCCGGCCGACGGCTGGGACGGGCCCAGGTACGTGCGCGACAACTGCTGGCTGCTGCCCTTCCTGGACGCGTCCATGGTCGGGCCGCAGGAGACGGGCTGGAACGGCCAGCGCGAGTGGGAGCTTCTCTGCCTGGACCTGCCGAGGCCGGGCGAGCACGAGAGCGCCGACCAAAAGGCCGCAGGCGCCATGGTCGACAAGGCCGTCGGCCAGAGCTGGTGCATGAAGCTCGGCCACGGCTTCTCGGCCAAGTTGTTTGGCGGCGACACCCTGGGCATGATTTGGCGCAAGAGGCCTGGCAGCGACTGCAAGCCGGGCACGTACGCGGCATACATGCGCTGGGCGTCTGTGAACTGCACGCACGCCGAGTTCCCCAAGCCAATGGAGGTGCCTGTGTACGGGCCTACACGGGTTGCAAAGCTGCAAGACTTTCTGTAGATGAAGCTGCTGGGAGACTGAATAAATCCATATATGTACTCTATCGCCGGGTGACCTGGTTTCTGATACCCATGTCCTCCTGTTATCTCCGAGACACCGTCTCGATTTCCCGCAATCAAAGATATGATATGCAAAACAATTATCCACGGGACGTCGTCCAATATGTAGTGCCATGTGGATGATTCTTTCTTTGAGTTGTATGTACGAATCCGTTGCTGAGGTAATCGCCTTTACTGATAAGATAAGGTTTTTTTACTTTGCCTTTTTCATCCATTTTCTTCTCGACTGTTTCTCACCATCGTCTTGTCGTCTGCCACTATCACCATGAAGCGCAAACTCGACCAAAACGACGAGCCAGCCCAGGGCACCGAGGCAGAGCCACAGCAAAACGGCCTCGCAAACGTGTCGTTTGCAGACCTTGGACTGGACCCGCGGCTGCTGCAAGCCATCACAGAGCAGCGCTTCCACGCACCCACCCTCGTACAGCAAAAGGCGATCCCGGCCGCGCTCGACGGCCAGGACGTGCTGGCAAAGGCGAGGACCGGATCCGGCAAGACCGTCGCATACCTGCTACCTGTTCTGCAGGCGATCCTGAAGCGCAAAGCCGTATGGCCCCTCTTGACCGTTGAAAGATGCCATGCTGACCTCCAAGTCCGACTCATCTGCCTTCACATCTGCCCTCGTCCTCGTCCCCACGCGCGAGCTCGCCAACCAGGTCCACAATGCCGTCGAGTCGCTCGCGTCGTTCTGCGCCAAGGACGTCTCGGCCGTCAAGCTCTCCGACAAGGTTTCCGCCGCGGTCCAGCGCTCGTTGCTCTCCAACTCGCCAGACATGGTCATTGCCACCCCCGCCAAAGCGTGGAGCAACGTCGAGAGCGGCGCGCTCGGCCTGGACAGGCTGACGCACCTGGTGCTCGACGAGGCCGATCTCGTGCTGTCGTACGGCTACCAGGATGACCTGCAGAGCGTGGCGCGGGGGCTGCCCAAGGGCGTGCAGGTCATCATGATGAGCGCGACGCTGACGGGCGAGGTGGACTCGCTCAAGGGAATATTCTGCAGAGATCCAACGCTGCTGAGCCTGGACGAAAAAGAGGCCTCGGGCGCCGGCGTGGCGCAGTACTACGTCAAGTGAGTTACTGTTGTTGTTGTTGTCATCATCATCATCACACGCATGCAGCGAGCGCTTGCTTCCGGCTGACTCGTTCCCGTGACAGGTGCGCCGAGGACGAAAAGTTCCTTCTCACATATGTCATCTACAAGCTCAAGCTGATCAAGGGCAAGAGCATAATATTCGTGTCCGACATTGACCGCTGCTACCGGCTGAAGCTGTTCCTCGAGCAGTTTGGCATCCGGAGCTGCGTGCTCAACTCGGAGCTGCCCGTCAACTCACGCACACACGTAGTTGAAGAGTTCAACAAGAACGTATACGACATAATCATAGCGTCAGACGAGCATGAGGTGCTAGGAGATGACGAGACCAGGCCAGCAAAAGGAGAGCACGAGCACGAGGAGGACACCCCGGCGCCCGACGAGAGCAAGGACAACAAGGCCGACAAGACCGCCAAGGCAGGCCAGCCGGATCGGCCCAGGAAGAAGCAAAAACGGTCCAAGCGCGACAATGAGTACGGGGTGTCGCGAGGCATCGACTTCAAAAACGTCGCCTGCGTCGTTAACTTCGACCTTCCCACCTCGGCCAAATCATACACGCACCGCATCGGCCGCACCGCCCGCGCCGGCCAGACAGGCATGGCGCTCTCGTTTGTCATCCCCGCCGACCGGTACCGCAAGCACATTCCCACAACCGTCGAAACGGCCGAGCACGACGAAAAGATACTCGCCCGCATCGTGAGGCAGCAGCAGCACAACAACAGCAACGGCCACGGACTGCAGCCGTACAACTTCGACATGAAGCAGGTCGACGCCTTCCGCTACCGCATGAACGACGCCCTGCGCACCGTCACCAAGGTTTCCATCCGCGAGGCGCGCACGCGCGAGCTGCGCCAGGAGCTGCTCAAGAGCGAGAAGCTCAGGCGCCATTTCGAGGAGAACCCGAGCGAGCTGCACCACCTGAGGCACGATAGCGAGCTGCACGCCGCAAGGACGCAGGCCCATCTCAGGCATGTGCCCGAGTATCTGCTACCGAATGGTGGCGCCAGCACCGCCGAGGGAGCCCCGGGCTTCGTCCCGTTCAGGACAAACGACAAGGCGAGGAGAGGGAGGAGAAAGCCAAAGCCATCCAAGACATTTAGGGCGGGGGGGAGGAAGGCGAACCCGTTGAAGTCGTTCAAGGCGAGGCCCAAGGGACGATGAAGGCAAATCGTCCTTTCTATCGTTCGGCGAGCTCAAGTCATGTGATCCTCATGTGATCCGTCGCCATTGGCTGGAGTTGCCGAAGTGGGGCCGGCCGGGTATCGTGATCACTGATGACATGACGTCAGAGGCGAGGAGAAGAAAAGTGGCGTGCAACACTGCCTGGAGATCTGAGCTCAGCCCTGCGGGACAGCGGATAGATGAAGAGCTGTGCATCTTAAATAGAGTCGATATCTGGCCTTTTCCGATACACGTCAACTGTGCTCATGCCATGCGCTTTATTACAAAGTATTGATCATCTCATTATCATCAGTCTCATTTGTTGGGGCCTCTCATTAGTCCAGAGCTTCATTTATTGAGGCCTTCTCATTAGTCAAGAGCTTCATCTCATGGGGCCTCTCATTAGTCCAGAGCTTCATATCATTTATTGAGGCCTTCTCATTAGCTTCATCTCATCTATCAATAGCGTCATCGCATCAGCACGCTCGACGATATGCACTGCTCAGTCAGGAAAAAACTGCGCAAGCAGCCTCCACAGATCCAAGCCCGCGGAATGCCACATGGCGAGCCCAGCGGACACGACCACAGCTACGTTCAGCCAGGACACACCCACGCCCACCCCGGCACCGGCAAGCCAAAGTGGAAGTGCAAGAATATTATCAGGGCGTTTGCCGAGGCGATCGGCATTGCGGGCGATATTAGCAACGTTGCCGATAGCAGTGGCGGTCACGGAGGTCATGGCGGCGATGGTGGAGGAGGAGGTGGTGGTGATGGCGGAGGCGGTGCTTCTGGATAGTGCTTCGGTGCTTTGACAAGATAGAGATTGTGATTGTCTATTTACCAAGACACGAGATCCTGGCCAGATAGATCCATCGCTACTATATGAGCGTTCAGCGCGTCATCCTCCAGCAGATTGCCTGATTAAACCTATTTCTTGCGAGTCACCCCCTGGTGGTGATGATCCGTGTTGGCGCACCGAGCTGGCGAGTTTTATGTGGATATGGACATGGTGATCCATTAGATGGTTGAGTATCTGGTACTATCTCTTTTTTTTTCTTTTTTCTTGTTTAGAAACTCCCAATGGCAATCCTAGCTAGTCCCGGTGTGCTTGGTTATTGTCCAGTTGCAAGGTTGTGGTTGTTTGGCAGGGTGGATATTCTCGCGTCGAGTTCTGAAGTGGTCGAGTTGTTTTCTTTGAAATCAGTGTTTGTATAAGCCGGCACGGTGACCCGCCTGCCCCCCTGCCGCAAAGTCTCTCTGCCCTTGAAATGCAAATAGCCCGGTAGCTCGCTCGATATGTCTATCTATGAGCAGGCCGGCCATGGCTCGCCCGACACTTGTGGATACTCGAGTAGTTTTTGGTTCTGAAAAGAATCATTATTCAGCCCACGTCAAGACAAGACACACATATGTATTACTTACCATGTCGTCGTTGGTGTTCATCTGACGGAGCTCCTCGGCGGTTATCCACGGCCTCGCGGCCGAGCGAATCTCAACCCTGACGGGCGTGCTCTTGCGAATCTCCATCACCCACTCGTGCGACGGGTGGCCCGACAACACCACCTTTTCCAGGTTCCGGAAGCAGCGCATAATGTCCTCCAGATAGTCCCCAATCGTCTTGTAGACCCTCGACAGGACCGGCACTCGGTCGTCCTGGCGCAGTTGCAGCTCAATCACGCGGACGTTGTAGAGGGTCCAGCCGAGACCGTCCATCTTGTTGAGGGCCCAGTTCCAGCCCTGGACGATGGAGGTGTTGTCGACGCGGATGCAGAGTTTCCGGACGAGGCGCGTGTCGAGCCTGGCAGCCGAGTAGACGGTGGCCTTGCAAGGTATGAAAAGGGGAAAGCCGAGGCCGAAGTCGAAGTGGATGTGGATCTCGCGCAGGAGGATGGTCATGACGTGGAGGCGGACGAGCTTGCAGACGAGCGAGAGCGACTTGGTGTCTCTGGTCAGAGTGGACCCGTACGCGCCGCCGCAGCTGCTGGACATCCTCTCCAAGACGTTTTTCAGGTGCGGCATGCCGCGATGAGTCGACACCGCGATGCGGTAGCACTCGACGTCGGTCACGGAAACGCAGTGCTCAATCACATCGTTGAGGATGACGGGCGGCAGAGTCAGGAGGGAGACTGGGCTCCACGATCGCAGCGTCTTACATCTCTTGCCCGCCACTGACGACGACGACGACGACGACAAGAACTGGTTGGTGCTGGACCATTTGCGTTTGCAGCCCCCGCTCGGAGGGCCGGATGCTGTGCTTGCGGCTGCGCCCATGCTGCAGGTCGCAAGTCGTCCTGGGCTGGTTGGGTGGTGGTTATACTATTGCTGGCGAGCAAACGTCGTGTGAAGAACGAGGCGCGCCTGCCCGCAGACGAGGAGGCTGGCTGGCTGGCTGGCCTGCTTGGCAAGGCCGAGCGAGCGAGATTCGAAAAGAAAGGGCGCGTGCACCCACGTCGGGCCGAGCGGTTGGTTACAGGAGAAGCAAGCGTAGACGGCAGAACAAGTCCGAGAGTCGAGCAAATCATGGCCTGGGAGGAGTCGATGTTTGCCAACACCCCAAGGCGGCTCTTCTGCCACTGCCTTGTGAGTGCGTTTGCCCAAGGTGGAGCGGTCTGGCGAGTTATGGCCTGGCACGTCTGGTCTTTGCATGAGGGGTGATGAAACAGCCGAGGCGGAATGATGTGTCTTTCTGTGGCTTTGTGCCGGCGAGGCTGCTCGGGAGGAGGACTGGGCTTGCATGATGGAAGATATGTATACAAAGATATAACATTATAAAGACATAAAGATATAACGATATAAAGATATATATACGTAAAAAGATATATAAAAATATATAGGAACGCTTTTTGTCGGATGACAAGAGGGAAAGTGCGATTTGCAATGAGGGGTATGTATGGCTCGCGAGGCTGGTACTGCCCGTCTGTACCTTTTATAACCTTTTGTAACCCTTGTAACCCTTCAAGGCTACATAGACAGAGCCTGGGTCGGTGCTCGTCGCCTACTTCTTCCTCTTCCCCCCCTTTCCGCCTTTCCGCTCCAGCACTATGCCCGACTCCTTGGCATCTCTCCTCCTCTTGGCCTCGCGCGTCTTCTCGGCCCCCATCATGGCTTTCATGGTGTCGACGGCGCGGCCCGCCTTGGGACGCGCGTACAGCGACCCGCCCGCGGCGCCCAGGCTCGAGAGCCGCATGTCGGTCGCGCGCAGCCGCGCCTTGCCGGACCTGAACAGATTCGGCTGGCACGAGGCACCGCCCGCCGACGTCTTGGCGCGTTTGGACCGCTGCTGCTGGGCATGTGCGGTCAGGGGGTTGGGAGAGAAGATGGGGTGCGTGGCGGCGGATTCCTGGAGCAGGAGGTGCGATTCCGAAAGGAGGCGCTGCAGGGCGAGGTCGTTGGCGACAAGCTCGGCCGAGTCTTCGGGGTCTTTTGATCTGGAGGGAATGCGTGCTTGCGGTTTGGGCGTTGGCGAGGATGGCGACGGTGGCCGAGCGGACTATCACGGCTGTCAGTTTCGCGGTGAATCGAAATTGGGGGGGGGGGGGCGCTGGGCCTGACCATGAAGGAGCGAAGAGCCTGCTTGCTCATGGTGGGTTGATCTATCACGCCGGATGTCGAGTGGTCGACCACCTCCACTGCCCCGCGTGGTGTTGATTCATGGCCCGCGTCTTCATCATCCGAGAATCCATCAAAGCCATCCGTGTCGTCATGCTCTTCTTCTTCGCTCATGACCTCGTCATCCGTGGCAGCCTCGTCATTGCCGGCGATTGTTTCAGATAGCGGCGCAAACGCAAGCTCGAAATGACGCCTAAAGACGTCTTGAGCCGCTGCTGCTGCATCCTCCGCATCGTCGCCGTCCCCGCCATTGTCGTCTTCCGGCTGGCGCTTGCGCTTGGTGGGTTTTGTTGAGGGTTTTGTCTTTGCGGGGGCCTGAGTGGCAGATAAGGAAGAGGCCTTGGAGGAGGGCTGTTTTGCACGCCGCCGTGGGTCATGTTTTGGCAGCTGACTCGGCATGGTAGCGAGAGGCAAGAGTGATGCTATATACGAATTATTTTGAACGAGGCTGAATCTGAGGGATGAAAAAACCCTGACTTGTCAGCCTTGTGCATGGCTGCCCGCTGATTGGCCAGCCTCATAAATACATTAAAGCGATTCAGGAACAATCACATTATGGCCTATACATGCACATGATTCTTAATTCGTCAATCCAGTTAGGTGCGGGCTATCGAATATAATATTTCTTGTATGCTATCAGGCGTGCAATTCGTATCACGGCCGCGTGTCCACCTGACCTGGCCACCGCCCACCCACTTTCCTTTCCCTTCCTCTGCAATCATCACCACCAGATCGCCCTCCAGACCACTCATTTCGCCCAAGTCGCACCTCCGCCAGCCTCGCATGAACCGCCTGCCTTTGTGATATTTGTGCCGCCTCGTCCTGTCGACTGTCTTTGCTTTGTTCTTTGCTAAATTGTGCTCGCGGACGAACCAACCTTTATCGTACTATCAAAGCCATGGACGTCTTCCAACACGACTGCGTATGGGACAGCGAATTTGATGCTCTGTGAGTGGCCGTTCGTTCTCTTTCAGCTCCGACAAGTTCGCGCGCCCGGTTACTGACGCGGCCATGTCCAGAGCTATTGAGCCTGCGGTGGAGGACCACGTCCTCAGCAGGTCCGAGAAGTTGGCCAAGGCGACCGAAAAGTATCCAGGTAAGGGAAACACCGAGCAGGCACTCGTATCATTGCACCGGCGCTCAAAATTCACTAGATCCGACGCTTCTGCACGCCATGCTCAATATCATATCATGCCCATGAAACCCCCATTCTGACCACGTGTAGCCAAACTCCATGCGAAGCGCGTAGCCAACTTCCTCAAGGCCGGCGAGGGCATCATCTACCTCGTCGGCGCCAAGAACGAGGAGTACCCCGACTCCAAGCAGGAAATCCCCTTTTGCCAAAACCGCTAGTAGGGCTCACCCACTCACCTGGTCTGCACTTTGCTAAATGTCGGCTCACAGCTTCTACTACATGACCGGCGTCAACGTCGCCGGGTTTGAAACCACGTACGACATCAGGTCCGACAGGCTGACCCTCTGGATCCCCCACAGCGATGCCAGGTACTCGCTCTACAACGGCTACGTGCCGAGCATCAAGGAGTGCTTCCACAAGTACGACGTTGACGACGTGCGCTACTCGTCCGAGCTGGCGCACCATCTCGACTCGCTCCCCGAGACGACGACGCTGTTCTGCCTGCGTGCCGGTCTCGTGCCCAAGAGCATGTCAGCAGGCCCCGTCGTCCCGCTCATGTCGTCGCCAACCCATTCCCTCTACCTGTCCGGCACGTCGGCGGCTCAGACGGGCATCTTCACGCCCATCTGCCCTGCCTCGTCTTCTCTCAGCATCAACACCGCCTCCCTGCGAGCCGCCATGGACGCGGCGCGCCTCGTCAAGACGCCCTACGAGGTCAAGATGATCCGCAGGGCCTGCAACGTCTCGTCCATGGCCCACCTCGCCGTCGCCGAGCGCTTCACGGCCATGGACTCGGAACGCGACGTCGAGGCCGTCTTCAAGGCTGCCTGCACCGTGCGCGGTGCCCGCCGGCAAGCCTACGCCATAATCGCCGGCGCCGGCCGCCACGCCGCCACGCTCCACTACGGCGAGAACTCGGGCTCCCTCAGGGGAAAGCAGTTTCTCGTCCTCGACGCCGCCTGCGAGTGGGACCTCTACGCCAGCGACATTACGCGCACGCTGCCCGTCAACGGCCGCTTCACGCGCGAGTCGCGCCTGATACACGACATTGTCGCCGACATGCAGAACGCGTGCCTGGCCGCGCTGAAACCGGACACGCACTACTTTTCGCTCGACAAGCTGGCCCAGGAGATTGCCCTCGACGGGCTCCTCGGGCTCGGCATCCTGCGCGGCGACTACGAGCAGGTCCGCAAATCCAACGTCGTTCGAGCTTTTGTGCCGCACGGCCTCGGCCATCCTGTCGGTCTCCAGGTCCACGATTTCCCAGTCGCGTACTTTAACTGGTCCAAAGCTCACGTCGGATGCGTCGTCGCCGAGGGTCTTCCTCTCGAAGCCATGGAGGCCATGATTGAGAAGGCTCGTCTTCCCGCCGCCGGCGCCAAGGATGGGAATGCCGAGAAGATGGATATCCTCCTCGGCAGCGGCGGCAGCAGCAGCAGCAGCAGCAACAACACCAACACCACCAACAGCAATAGCACCAACAGCACCACCACTAGCAGATACGGCGACCACGAGGAGGACTGGTTCGCCGCCGACGCGTGGGCGCGCCTCCGTGAGGGCATGGTCCTCACCATCGAGCCAGGCATCTACTTTCCGGCCGAATACATTGAAGAGCGTTTCTTGTCGAAACCGGAGCTGGCCAAGTTCATCAACACAGACGTGCTCGAGAGGTTTTACCCGGTCGGCGGCGTGCGGATCGAGGATGTGCTCCTCGTCACCAAAGACGGCTATGAATGTCTGAGCATGGCGCCAAAAGGGCAGGCTCTGTGGGACGTTATCAACAGGAGACCCAAGCACGGCTGACCGTGGTTCACTTGTCTCCCTGAGGATACGATTTCCAGGTGACCAGGGCAATACAATACATAGTATCAAATGAGTCAATCCAATCCAATCCAATCCAATATTTGCACCAGGCTTTCAACGTGCGCAAGCCGGCTCCTCCGTCGGCACTGAGTCCAGTGTGAGGGGTCAAAACGACAAAAGGCCTTGAGGGCGTTGTGTCGGACCAACACGTTTCAAGGCCTCTCCAAGTGTGCTGTGTAAAAGAGAAAGACTTCAGATGCGGGGAGAGGCGCGGTCTTTTCGTCGAGTGGCACGGCCAACCGGGCGGGCCTCCTTGCCGTCACAAGCCTTGCGATGATGAAGGAGCGATAATGAACCGGTTGGTAGATTTGCGATATTCGGTTTGCCGGACCAACCCGCCCTCTGAAAAGGGGTGGTGGTGTGGACGCTGCATCGAGGCCACAACATGCTCACGCCATCCACCCTCTTGCCCAAGTCACATGCAATACAAAAGGCCACATATTATGTGTACTTTTGAGCTCTACAGACGAGATCTTCCAAACACCATATAAAAAATATATAAAAAGGGGGGAAAGATCGGCCTAAATCGCTGCCTCCGCACTTCCAGACTCGCCGTCAAAGCACTGCCCGGCTAACGAATGTATCAGACAGTTCCAAAGACCACCCACCCAACGCATCTTGAAAGGCCCGCTGTCACCAAAGGCGAGCGCGGATGCAGTCAACACTGCCACACGCTTAGGCGTGGCCAGCCAATTTCGGGACCATTTGAGGTTTTAAGCCGCCATGGCCATTCAGCAGGGCCAGCAAGGCCAACAAGTCCATTGGCGTGACGAGATTTTCTGTCCCCCTCTCTCGTCCGAGTAACGTGATATCAAGTAATACCGGGTGGGTGGAGAGCGAGTATTTAGACGATCAGGTGGCCCCCAATTTGGTGCTGCTTGAAGAAGAAGAAGAAATCGGAGGTTCCCTGCTTCAAGTAGATTTATTTGGGTACATCAGAGTCTACACATTACGTTTCCGGAAAGAAATATGGCGCCCAAGAAGCGGCGAAGCGACATCTCGTTGAGGTCGTTGGCGAGTGTACATAGCGACCCCGGGGAGCATAACAAGGACAATTATAAAAACACAGTATATACAAAAAAGGATAGACTGGATAAAAGTTCCCTGGAGATTACTTTGAACGGCATACTAGGAAATAACAATTATAAAATAATAGTGGGAGATGTGGGTGCAAGTATCCGTCACGATCCGAAAACATTGCGTTCTTGCAGGACTATGCGTCCAGATCCATACTGGCCAAGGACGAGAAAAGAAGCTGGCCATTTAACGATGCAGGAATACGAGATCAAGTCGAAGGAACCTCTGACCCAGGTAGGTAGGTCCGTCACGTCTCGAACGCGATGCGAGCTAACTTGGCTTGAATTTCTCCTGCAGGAAGTTCTACTTGCGATCGAAAAGAAGAGAGGTCCCAAGAATAGCCTAAGGCGTTGACAGCAGTTGTGGCGGAGCAGCAGCAGCAATGGGCTTGAAATCGAGGTGAATGATATATACAAGGGCCAAACAGAATGTGGTCCCCGCGCGCACCAAACACAATCTTTATAAAAGGCGTGGCAGCAGCGAAGCTGTGTCTGCCGTCGAGCCGTGCCTGGCCATCTAATCGTGAATCATAATCATGTCGTGTCATGCCGTCTTGAGTGTGTATCCATCCACCGTTGCTCGCCGAGCCTCAACCTCCCATCATTCTTGATCTTCGCCACCTGACTTCTCCAAAGACTGACTAACTGGCTGGGGGGTCTTGTTGCCGAGGTGGACACGCATCCTGCCAAGGTAATTGCCCGTCTGGCGGGTTCTGGAATAGAAACAGAGAGAAAAGGACGAGCGAGAGGTCCTCTGGCGGGTACGTGCAGTGTGCTGGCAGGACGTGTCCGGCCGGTTCGCCTGAAACGGGCCCGAGTGTATCCATGTGTATATATTCCCCCCATGGCACATAATAAGCAATGCTATTGCTCGATTATTAATAAACATGCAACGAGAGCCGAGGGCGGGCGAGTAGCGGTCCTATCAAGACTGGATTGAAGGTTTTCTTTCCCAAGGCATATAATGTGAGGGCAGGCCAGTCCAGTCCCGTGTGTTCCCCTGCGTCGGTGTGATCGGGCACCATGGCCCACGATGCGAGCGATGCGAGCGATGCGATGCAATGTGATGGGACGCGAGGCGAGGCGAGGCGATGCGATGCGATGCAGCAGGCAATCACCCAAAGGCGCATCACAGACAGAGCGTAAGCACCAAAGGCATCCAAAGTCAGATGTGTTTTTGTTTTTTTTGGTCTTGCGTCCAATCCCTATCCCTGGCCTTGATCTCTCCTTCTCCTCCCCCGGTCAGCGTTTCAGACAACTTCTGTAACAACCGATCACGACGCACGGACGCAAGCCCGCACCAAGGACGAACGACGAGGAGGGGAGCAAGAATCCAGCTGGCTGGCTGGCTGGCCGTTCCAAGGGGGGCTTGTTGCCATTGCAAGCGCGCAGGTAGACATGTGCACGCGGATCCAGCAGCGCACGTCAAGCTGATTTTGGGGGGTGATGGAACGCAGAGGCGAGGAGGAGCTCGTTCATCGTGGAGGATAACAGGAGTTTGGGCGAGGATTGGCATGTCGTCGGTCGAGGCACGGGATTGGCCAGCACAAAAGCCATAAGCCAGCTTTATCGTTATCACCAATCACCTTATCAACATCACCTTATCAACTAGTAAACGAGGCTACATCAACCTAAAATCGATCACAGTCAAGTCGTCAAGTCAGCCATCACTAAAGCCTTCTCGAAACACCCCAGAACCGAGTTTGTGGTGGGGCCATGTCACCGTGTCGCCCGTCACTTGAGCGTTGTCTTTTCGCGTTGGTGACTATGTGAAGAAATTAGCTCCTCGGATATATCGAGTCGAGTGATTCTATCGACATCGATATGTATACATATGTATATGTATATATAAAAGAAACCGTTCATGCAAGGCACCAACCAGCCACCGCACAGATCACCATCTCGCCCGCTCCACATGACACATCTTTTTCTTATCTCTTTTTTCTGTTCTCTCCTTTCTCCTCTCCTCGTGACTTGTACAACTCCCCATCCTGGTTTCACAAATGTGAAATAAAAGATCGGGAGGGCTGGCTCGGATTACCCGGGCATCCCCGGCCCTCAAAGAAAACAAGGTTGTGGCGGGATCCGGTTAGATTAGCAAAGGGACAACCCGACGCGTTTCAGATCCTGCTGGGATATGATATCACGCCTCAGCCATGACTGACGTACCATCCATCCAGGTTGTGGGGTAGGCTATGCATGCATTCGCTTCGCTTGCTGTTATGAAGCAACGTCGCTTCAATCTGGATGCCTTTTATAATATGTATGCCTTTGGTACGTCGGTGGTTGGTTGGTTATGTTATCATCCAGCGTGGGGGTTGCCAGAGTAAAGGCTTTCGATGTCTTTGGAGATACGTTTAGCGAAATATGCAAAATCTACTCGTAATCACATTGAATAACATTTTGAACGAGCCCTCGCGGCCCCGAGTCCAAGGGGAAGCGTATCAAAATAGCCACCCAAGCAGATGGCTCAATGGAGACGAAAGCACCAAAAGAGAAACCGGCACGGCATATCGCCACGCACAACTCCGTACCACAATGACTTGACAAGTCGATGCGCGACTGGCGGATTCCTGCATACTCTGGCCTTCTCTCCCTCCCTCTTCACATCCTGTTTGGCGTTTCAGGGCGAGCTGAGAACCAATCGTCATGCCGAGAACGTCCATGCAGGAAGCCCATCACCCCGCGGCCTTGGCCACTCCAAAAGAAAAAGAAAAGAATCCGGCATGGGCATGCATGACCGCGCCTGCGATGCAGGTGCTGTCAACCAGGCAAAGGGCATTGCGATTCGAGGAAGAGAAATCGCATGCCATGTGTGGAATGGTGTACATGCGCAGCAACATCGAATGGAAATCCAGCATCCAGCATCTGCACCAGCGCAGTTCTTGATTGCTGCGACGGGACTCGACGGCGCGACGCCCAGCGCTCCGTCTGCAGTCGTTTGGCTCTCTTCGAACCTTGTCCCCACGGAGCCAGACAAATCGCAGATGAGGTTGGAATCCAGGGAGGGCGCGCCTCACGTGACCGTATCATAAATCAAGGCACTCATTTTGCTTGTTGCAGCCCATCTTTGGTACGTTTCAGAACGCAGCCCGTCCATTGTCTGGTTCTGGTTGTCCTGTTTCCTTGTTCGTGTCGTCGACGATCAAACAATGGCAGGACGCAACGACATGTCCGCTCCGAACAAGACGATCGTGTTTGTTCCTGTTCTGTTCTGCGGATTCCAAAGGACCGGTCTGCTTGCTTACCCGGTACTGCTTATGGACAGATCTTGAGACTCCCTTCCTTGGCGCGTCGTCGCGTCGTCGCTCGCGTATGCGGATACCAAAGTATTATTATTAGCGCCGTTATGCACACCTAGGCGAGATTGCATTGAATTTCCCGAGCAAGGCGCCCACGGTGCCCGTGCTGTAGATACTGTGCGCACTCACGAGGGCAAAAGATAACGGATGCGACTTTTCGCCCCTGGTTCGGTGGTTCGGGGATCAATCTCCGGCCTGGGGAGGGATCCCATCTGCCGGGGAAGTTTATGTGGAGGCGAAGGAGGCCAGGGCGAGAAAGCCAAAAGGAAGGTCGAGACGAGGAAACGGTTACATTCATGCAACCTCCCCCAGGCATTCTCTGCCATCCCCAGGGGTCAGCTACCAAGTAACGTGGCATTGAGAAATCTCCCGAGCCTGGTGACTGCCAAACGACACGGTGCTATAGAGACCAGGGCTACGCGATAGATGAGCGTAGGACGTCTTTTGAAATATACTTGTGTATGTACAGTCAGTCCATAGATGATAGACTATATTGACACGTCTCCAACCAAGAGCAGCAGTTCAGTCCTCGGTGGGATAAAAATAATGCATGTCCTGGAGGCCCGGCCGGCATTATAGGTGCATTGCTAATAATGCACATTTCATGTCGTAATCCGACCAGTGGGGCCAGCCCTTAATGGCAGCCCAAACATCCTTACATGCATGCATTCATCTATGTGTGCTGAGGAAGCTAATGGGGAACTGATGTCAGGTCAAAGACCATGGCATGGCTGTGCCGGTCCGTTCCGAACACACAAGAAGGACGGGTGGTTCCTGAATTGGCCAGAGTGATCTAAAACGTTGGCAAAACGTCAGAGACATGCCCGGTCTTGCTGACGTCTTTGGGGACTTTAGGCTGGAAACCTAACCAGTTAAGTAGTTCTTTATATGTACATATATGTACATAATAGATAAGCTTCCTTATCTAAGCTCGAATCGTCAAGATCAGGTGACCGAATTGGTGCAAATTCCTTTTCTCCCATCCCATCTTGCCAACCCCAAATTTCCCATTAATTGTTTATCTCGAGAATGGACTGCCCCAAAAGCTGGGGTTGGGACGTCATAGAAGGAAGAAAGGCCTGGCAATCTCAACGGCCAGGAGGCGGCGCATACTGCTTACACTCACGGCCGCTCGTTTCAAGGCAGTGCTGTGCAGACCCGGCCCAGAGCACGTCGGCCTGCATCCCCCATGCTCGGATATAGCACTTTTCTTCTCTGCCCTACGGGCCGGTCGGGCCAAGACCCCACGGATCAGGTGAGCCAATTCTGCCCCATAGTTTCTTGGACTTTATCGCTGGCCTGACGTACCCGGCCTGTCGGGAAGTCCATCCCTGAACGGCTCCATCTTTCATGTTTCTTCTCTTTGTTGAACGGTTGAACGGCCCCCCCAGATGGGAGTACTTTACTCTGCTTTCGGGAGGATAGAGGTTCCCGGAGAGACCGTACGTGGATCAGTTTCGTTTGTTTGCATTGGATGACGGCGTATGGGGGTCTCCATCTGGCTGGGAAACGTGACGTTGTTTCGGGGATCGTGTTTGCTCGACGTGCCCTCGTGGAATTCATGTTTTGGGTCACTTGTGCAACGTGTGGGCGATGTGCCACCCCTGGATGATTCATCTTGCAAAGTTTGATGCTTCTGGATCTCCATGGTGAGGATTTCTCACCCCTGTGCCACTCGGATCTTGGAAACAAGGTTAACTCCCTCCACGTCATGGGGAGCTTTTTCTCTTTTTCTTTTTTTCTTTCTCGCTCATTTTCATCCTCTCTTTTCCTCTCTTCCCCTCTTCTTCTTCTTCTTTTTCGGTCCCAACGGCCGTCGGCATCACGGCATGGATTACACGCCGCAGGAGCGGACTGGTGCGGCCGGGCTGGCCGGGCCGGCGCCTGCACTGTGTGAGGTAAGCGGAGGGTGAAGAGACACATCAAGGTGAAGGAGAGCAGGGAACAGGTGAAGAGGCTATGCTGGCCGGGGTTGGACTTCTCACATGACTCACTTCACTCACCTCCTTAAGCAATCAAGGATCTTGCTCGTTTTCAACGGATTCGATAACTGCCTGCTTTGATTTGCACTTTGCCGTGCGTGACAAGTAACACACAACACTTTTTGGGCCTTTCAGTTTTTTCTTGTTCTTCTTTTCTCCTCTTCTTCTTCTTCTTCTATTTCTTCTTTTCGACTGGTAATAATAGAACCCGCTTCATCACTGTTCATTGGACGCACACCACCTAAGCCTTGGTCGTAATCGCACACGCCCTCCTCAGCTGCCGGGCCGCCAGATTGGCCAGTGCTGAGCGACTGGTTCTTATTTGCCCCCAACTTTCCGAGCCCACCATGCGCGGCACGCACACACGACCTTTGATTCAACAACACGCAAACTCCTTGGCGCTAAGTACCCTCCAGCGAGCGCTGCAACATGGCAATCTTGGCCCATCGTCCCATCGTCCAGTCACTTTCCCGATCGTCCTCTCGCCCCTCTATGGCCACGGTTCTATTTCCATGCGTAGATCTATGTAGTCACCCGCCTGATATATCTGCTACTTGCCGCGCAAGACAGGCCCGCGCGGATACAATGCCACCTGCCACCCACCTGTACACTTGTGCGCTCTCTCTCCCTCTCTCCCCATAAGTGCCCGTGCCAAGCTGGCGGCAAGCGGGCCCTCGATCTGGCTGCGTGGGTCTTTCCCACGAGCCTCTACAGCGCCCATCTTTCCGGCCACTCGGGTCTGCAGGGAAGTTGTCGCGAGGGATCTGGACGTGACTTGGCTATACTTGTGCGTATGGGTGGCCCTTTCTTTATTACCTTCCTGTATGGCGGGCGGATAGACGGGCAAATAAGGGCAGGCAGGCAGCCCCCTGCACCCTCGCACTTGCCCTTCGTGGCATGGTCGTGGTGGACGGGGCCGCGAGAAGAAGGGAGGTACAGCGCCCGTACGCTGTATCCAACCAAGCAGAACAGGTACATGTGTATACGTACATGTGCATAGATACGTACAGACATAATATACTAGACAGGGTCGCACCTTCCCTTCTTCCACGTCCACCCCCCCTAACTAGCACGGCTCGTCCTTGCCGCTTTCCTGCACCTGCCCAACTTCCCTCGACAACCCCACCCCCCACCCCAATCTTCCTCTATTTCTCCCATTAAACCCCCGAGTCGTCCGCCCCCCCTCCTTCCTCGTAGAAGAACTGTTCTCTCTCTCCCTTTGCCCTTTTCTCCTCCCGTTTCCCATTAACCGCAGTCAGTACCTGGGTGAATTTTGGTTTCTTTCCCCGATTTTTCCGCATTTCCATTCTGTTATTTTTTAATTTCTTTTTCCAACGCTCAAGACTGAAGCCCTCCTTTTCCGATCTTTTTTTTAAATCCCATTCGCTCTTGCAAAGCAAGCCCAGCACTTGTTGCCTCCCTCCAGCCAAGGAAAGTGAAAATAAAAGTGGTCGACATTTAGACACTTGCTCGTCCCACGCTACCGTCTGTCCGCCAACGGTCGCCCCTCTTGCGAAACCACGAGCATCATTAACAACCAACTGATTGACGACATCCGGACGCTGGTTGCAATCCATCCTTTGTCAATCGCACCTGGTTACTCACGTTTTTGTCACGATTGTTTTTGTTGGCGTAAACAAAAATCTTTCGCATCTTGACGACCACCGACCCTACACAAGGGGGGCCCCCAACCAATCTCGCTGGCGCAACAACTTCCGGCTCGCTTTTTTTCTCTGGCAGCGTGTATCCATTCATCCGCTTGACGCAAGTTGGATCTCCTGTCTGGGAAGAAGAAGAAGAAGAAGAAGCCTTACCAACCTCTCAAATTCTCGTATACGGGCTGGACTCGACGTTACACCAACACGAAATTCAAAATATCACTTCCCCCCCCCCCCCCTAAAAAACAACAACAGACACACAGGCTGCGCCTGCCCAGCAACACTTTGTCACCTTGCTTTACTTTACCAAAGGCCGACTCTTCCTGTTTCCTCTGCCTCGTATCCGAGAGGCTTCTGACCGACTCAGTCCCCCCGGTTGAGAGGACTGGACGCCGACCGATAGCCGTCCGTCTTTTGTTCTCTGTTCACAACAATGTATTCACAATCAGCCGCCATGGCCGCGCCACAAAAACCAGAAACCTTCATGCTCAGCACCGAGGCCCAGCAGGCGCTCCCCCAGGACGCCCAGGTTGCTCTGCAGCAAGTTGATAATCGTAAGTGTCATCACCATCACCGGCTTGCCCGTTGCGCTCGCGCCGTGCCGCGCCGCGCCACGCCGCAACTTGCAGCCCACACCGCCCTGATGCTGACCGTTTTACCAGTCAAATACTTTCTCATCTCCGCCCCTGTCGACTGGCAGCCCGAGCAGTACATTAGGAGATTTCTCCTCCCCACCGGCGAATATGTTTCTTGCGTATTATGGTGCGTTGCGCTGGTCTCTCCCTCTCTCTCTCTCCCCACGCTTCGACGAGTCGCCGGCGGCTGACATGTCAAAACAGGAACAACCTCTTTCACATCTCAGGCACCGACATCGTGCGGTGCTTGTCTTTCCGCTTCCAGGCTTTCGGCCGGCCCGTTAAGAACTCCAAGAAGTTTGAAGAGGGCATCTTCTCCGACCTGAGGAACCTCAAGTCCGGCACCGATGCCTCCCTCGAGGAGCCCAAGAGCGCCTTTCTCGATTTCCTCTACAAGAACAACTGCATCCGCACACAAAAGAAGCAAAAGGTATTCTACTGGTATAGCGTACCGCACGACCGCCTGTTCCTGGACGCGCTCGAGCGAGACCTGAAGCGCGAAAAGATGGGCCAAGAAGCCACAACCGTCGCCGTCAACGAGCCCGCCCTGTCGTTCCAGTACGACTCGTCACAGTCGCTTTACGACCAGCTCACAAAGGCCCAGCAGGCCAACTCGTCCTCCTTCAGCACCGCCACACAGGGCCCTTCTTTCTCCCAGTCGCACACCACCTCCCCCGTCATCAGGGAGATGGACTCGATGCCGCCCCCGCAAATGATTCCCGCCTCCATGGCCCCCATATCCGAGGGCATCGAGCCCATGGTTCCTTTCCAGACCATGGCCATGAACCCCGCCTCCATGGCGCCCCAGCAGATGATCAAGCGTGAGCCCGACTACGGCCGCGTTCACTACAACCAAAACGGCGTTCCCGTGTCCCAGAGCCACTCGCGCCACCCCTCGATGCCCGCCTACGGTCTCGAGTACTCGCCCGCCCCGTCATTCGTCTCGTCCCAGTACGAGGACTACAGCAACCGTGGCATCTCGTTTGAGCCCCTCACCCCTCCCCTCACCATCGGCACCGAGCCTGCCTACATCGCCAACGAGGAGACCGGCCTGTACAGCGTCATCCCCGACCACATGACCAGCCTCAACGGCATGGTTCAGCTGCCCCCTTCCAACCTCGCCGGCCCTGGCTTCTCTCGCGGCTACGGTAACAACGTCTACTCCGTCATTGAGGGATCTCCCACCTACAAGCAGAGGCGCCGACGATCGTCAATCCCGCCCGGCATGTCGGCCATCGCCACCGCCGCCGCTCCCGCACACAGGCCGTCGGACCTGCGTCGCTCAATATCAACCTCGGTCGGTCCCCTTCCCGAAGATTACGAGACCGACTCCCCGCCAGGTCTTGCCTACAGCACCTCAGCCATGTCGATGGCTGGCCACAACAAGGACATGATCGACATGTCCCGCCACGGCACCCCGCTGTCGGCTGTCGATGGCAGCCCCATCCTGCACTCCCTCCACATCCAGCAGCAGGACTTCTCACCGTCAATGACTGGCGATCTTGTCGACGGCCCAGTCGACACTCGCAGGGCCGTGACGATGCCCGTTTCCGGTCCCAGCGGAGTTGTCCGTCGGGCCCGCTCAGCAACCATGATGGAGCTGGGCCCGTATCCGCAAAAATCGCACTCGTGCCCGATCCCGACGTGCGGTCGTCTCTTCAAACGCCTAGAGCACCTGAAGAGGTGAGGTTTAACTTTTTTGGTTTTTTTTCTTTCTATTTATACATGTCACGCAACTATGTAATGTTTTTTCTTTCTTTTTCTTTTTTGTAATGACTGGTCTTTTTTCTTTTGAAAAAAAAAAACCAACGGTAAAATTGCCGCTATTGGGGCCCGATCCGCTTCTATCGCAACCTTAATCTAACCAGAGCAACTCCAGACACGTGAGGACGCACACACAAGAGAAGCCATATGTCTGCCCCCATTGCAGCAGGGCCTTTTCAAGATCAGACAACCTCGCACAGTATGACCCATCTTTCCTTGATATCCTTTCTTTATCCAAATTTCCCATCCTGCAGGAGGGGGCTCCCAATGTCATCCCCAGAGGCCAGGCGACGTTGCATAACGTGATGGAGCAATCAACTAGCTTGCCAAGCTCGGAAAGCAGCGCCGCCGCCACTCAGGCGCGAGTCGTCTTTTACAGCCCGTCACCGCCTCGTCCGACACCCATGACTAACGTCGAATGTACCTGCAGACACAAGCGCACGCACGACAAGGATGGCGGGGATGGCGCCTACAATAACCTCTCTGGCGAAGACGAGGAAGAGTACTCTGGCGAGGACCCGGTCTCTGCCATCGACGACGCATCTCCCACCTCAGAGAGCGCCTACATCACCACTTCGCTCAACTCAATCGCCCAGGGAACATCTCCCGCACCCACCTCGATGAGTTCAGGCGCCATGTCGCAGGGCTACAACAATCTCCAGACCCTCAGCATGCCCATGACGATGAGCACACCGGCAGGCATGATCTAGATGATGTAGGCTGGAACGTGGGAGGCGTCAAATGTGCGCCGGCCAAAGGCGTACTGGCTTGGTATAACTGACGCCGGCCTACCAAATATGTATATAAAGCAGGCCAGGCAACAAGGCCAACCAAAGGGCGGGAAAGACGGCTACCAAGAAAGGAGTCCCGGGGCAGATGCAAGTTGGCATTTGCTTCGTATCTGTGTTTGTTGGGGCAGTAAATCTGCACGTTTCTCGAAGCAAGGCTCACATATAACGCTTTTTCTTCTACCGGTTTGGGAGCCTTGATTTACGATACCAGGCATTGATCGGTTTATATCTATCTATTTATTTATCAGACTTCGTTCGACCCAGCTGTCGGCCATGGATTTGTTTATTTCCCCTTTTTTTTGTTATCTTCTGGCGCGTGTGGAGTTTTGGAGAGCAAGGGCGCGTGCGGGTTTTAGTGTATCGGCTTTGTATTATACGTCACGGCCGATATTGATAACGATAATAGACACTGGTTTATCAAAGCATGGATCTAAAAGCAGTGAAGTGTGGGTGAGCTTGATATGAGCGTAGCCTATGGTTGCTGTGGTGGGCGGGCTATGGGCGGGCTGAAGGCACGCGGAATAGCAGATTATGGGTCATGCTTGTCTGCCCGCCTGTTTCAGAAGGTGGCAGACTGGTGGTGGTTGTTTTGCACTTTGAATCTGATGGATCCGGCCGGTAAGCGACGGCTGGTTGGACAAAGTCCGCATTAATATAATGCTCGTTGAGATGATACCGAGGAAAGACGTGGACGTAGTCAGGTCCATTACACTGTCCCCATCTAAGCGTTCTTGTAGACGTTGGCGGCCAGTCTTTTGGTTATTAAATATACTACTACTAATATACCTATGGTATAATTAGCCGTAATACTATAGGTCCTGAATTCCTCATCTACTTGGCTTCTTTTAGTACCAAGTTGATAAAAGACTGCAAAGTCACTACGGTATATTATATTGACTGATTACTGAGCTTCAGACAGAAGGTATCTCGTCTTACTGTATTTTTTTTATCGTGGCCTAGCTCGGATGGGTGTAAATCTATCCGACTACACACATATTTAAGTCACATGTTCTCGTTCATCTACTTCTTCGATCTCGAGAATCATACTGGAGAGAAATTCACGCCAGGAATCTCCGCGAGGGGAGGGCGTGCCTTTCTTTGTGGTATGTCTATCCTTCGTACGCATCCACCCTTCTTTGGAAACTATATTGTAGAGCATCTTCTCCTCGTCCTTGTTCTCATATCCTGAGCCGTCTGGGGAGGATGGCTTTATTACTATCCCCAGCAGATCATGGCCTTTATTGGCTTTGGTATTATATTTTGGTGTTTAGAAACGGTAGTATTCAGCTTTAGATAATATAATCGTATCTCTTACTATATTTATATCCACAAAGCTCCCTTTAATGTACAATTACTGACACTTCACCGTCACCAGAACTGGGTCCATGGAGAATGTATTAAAAATTAACCGGTTGGCATGTGCCGTATCTTGTCCGGTATTTCTTTGATGGCCCTCTATTCTCAATTGCACCTTGGAGAATGACAGACTTTATCATTCTCTACGCTGTATCAAATAAGAAAGAACAAGAGGTCTCGCGTTCCAACACGTGGGTTACTTGGACCAGTTGAGGTATAGGGATTTCACGTGATACGAACGAACATAAAAATAACTATAAAAAACTGCCTCTCGCAGGAGTCGAACCTACTACCTCCTCATTACTAGTGAGGCGCTCTACCGCTGAGCTAGAAAGGCCGAATCGTGAGGATATTCGATTAGGGTTTGCTTGCTACATGTACAAGTTGCTTTGTGGCTTCAATAGCTAGCACACCCTAATGCAGCAGCCAACGCACGCCACCACGGACGGGCTCCCAGGCGCCAGCCTATCACTTGGTTCGCATCGAGACCAGGGAACAGCCTCTGAAACATTTGGCTGCCTTGCTGACGCACCACAGAAAAAAAAAATAGAAAAGAACAAAAGCAAACACCAGCAAACGCCATGACTCGATTTCGCCCGTGTATCGACCTGCATGCCGGGCAGGTGAAGCAGATTGTCGGCGGCACGCTCGACAGCGCGACGACGGCGCTCGAGACGAATCACATATCTCCGCACCCGCCGGCGCATTTTGCGCATCTCTACAGGGATAATGGGCTCACGGGATCGCACGTCATCATGCTGGGCCCGGGCAACCAGGAAGCCGCCCGGGAGGCGCTCCGAGCATGGCCTGGCGGGCTACAGATTGGTGGCGGGATAAACGACACGAATGCGCAAGAATGGATCCAGGCAGGCGCTGACAAGGCGGGTTTCTGTCTCTCTCGTTCTCTCTCTCTCTCTCTCTCTCTCTTTCTCTCTCCTCTCACCCTCACCCTCTCACCCCTCTTTAGCATAATAAAGGATGAAGGATGAAGGATGGGAGCTTCAGCCAAGTGTGGTGTAATGCAATGCGGGGTCCCAGCCTTGCACTTTCTATCTTGTGTTCTATCTTGTTTTCTCTCTTGTTTTCTTTTCCTGTTTGTTTTTATTTCTTGGTATTTTCCTGTTGTTTATTTTGTTCTCCTTGTTTGTTTTGATCTTGTTTATTTTGATGGGAGCTGACGAGCTAGTGGGCGGCCAGGTTATTGTGACCTCGTTCTTGTTCCCAGACGCACAATTCTCCCAGGCCAGACTGGACGCAGTTCTTGTGGCCCTGGGCGGCGACAAGGGAAAACTGGTGATTGATCTAAGCTGCCGACGTGGAGACGGGGGAAGGTGGTTCGTTGCCACCAACAAGTGGCAGACCATCACGGACATGCAAGTCAGCCAAGGTCAGTTGTTTTGATCAGCTGCCGTCTTGCGGCGTTGTCTTGTCTGCATCGAAGCAAGAAGCACATCAGCATCACATGAACCGCTACTAAGGCAAAAGTGCTTGCTTGCATGAATAAAAAATAAACCCCCCCCCAAACGCAGACTCGATCCGCATGCTGGAGCCGTACTGCGCCGAGTTTCTGATCCACGCAGCCGACAACGAGGGGCTGCAGCGGGGCATCGACGAGGAGCTCGTTTGCCGACTCTCTGAATGGTGCAGCATCCCTGTGACGTACGCGGGGGGAGGCCGCAACCTCGAGGATCTTGATCTTGTCGAGAGGCTGAGCGGGGGCAAGGTCGACCTCACGATCGGGAGTGCGCTGGACTGCTTTGGGGGGAGCGGCATCAGGCTGGAGGAGTGCGTGCAGTGGAATAAGCAACGAGACGGCTAAAGGGGAGAGTCCCGAATATGAATCCATGTATCTATTAAATACGCCCTCTCTCTCCCGGGTCTTTGGAAACGGCTGTTGCTCGTGGTGATGCCGTGCTTGTAATAAGAAGGACTTGGCGTCGGGGATACATATCTGGGCCGTCCGCATTTGTCTCCACAGTGACAGAAACACGACTTTCTGCAGATTGCCGATGATCGCCAGGCCACGGATGGGAGGATATGCTTCGTATGAGCATGTACACCTCCTGAAAGGGCCGTTGTCCCATCGCCCTTGCGAGCGTCATCATCACTATGGCAGCAGACAGCGGGAAGTGCCTCGTAAGTGTAGTCTGTCTGCCTGCCTGTCTGTTCTGTCTGCCTGCCTGTCTGCCTGTCTGTCTGTATCTGTAGGGCGTCTGCAGACTGCGCATTTGCGCGATTCAAAGCCACTGCGGAACTCTCAACGGCGACTGGTCGATTCTGAGACAAGGCATGGGTGGTGGGGGGCATGAAAGGTTACATGGCCTTCTCTTTGAAAGCTGGCCTTTCTCGCCCCCTCTCCATCTCCCAAATCTTGGTTTGGGAGCAGGTTCTGAAAAAGGTCCCTCTCGAATCTGGTGACACGCCAGCTCGGCTCTGATAGGCGATAGACGATAGACGACAGATGGACCTGGGCGGGGTTTGAATTGAACAAGTCTTTGTGGCTGCTGCTGCCCGCTGAAGCACAAGTACATGCATGTACTGTACATATATGTACGTGTGCTGTGCGGTTCACAGTCGCTCGGGGCAACGACCAGATAAGCCGCCCAGCGGCGTGTTTGTTTACCTGTCAGCACCCGCGCACCAATCAGCGACCCCACCAAGGTGCTTTGCGGCGAACCTTCCTTCCCCTGGCTGGGTACCGGCCAAAGGCGAAGGTTGTAGGGTTGTAGCAGAGAATAGCATAGCAAAGCAAAAGCTGTTGAATTGAATTAATAAAACAACTTCCCCCCCCCC
>JAOYNU010090916.1:0-47543 GCA_026745395.1 Tympanopsis confertula | reverse complement strand
TCCCATCCCTGACGTGGTGTCCTGACCTGGATACACATCTGCAGCTGGGATCCCGTGCTTCTCCCCGACCCAGGAGGCTGCCATCGTCGAGGGTTCCAAGGCCTTCTCCAAATCCTTCATGAAACGCCACAACATCCCAACCGCCTCGTACGAGACCTTCACCTCTCACGCCGACGCCCTTGCATACCTGTCCTCGTCCCAGGCCCCGCCGCCGAACCGCCTCGTCATCAAGGCCGACGGCCTCGCTGCCGGCAAGGGTGTCATTCTCCCCTCTTCGCGCGAGGAGGCCGAGGCCGCGCTCAGCGACATGATGCTCGGCTCAAAGTTTGGCGCAGCCGGAGACGCCGTCGTCATTGAGGAGTTTCTCGACGGCGACGAGATCAGTGTGCTGACCTTTAGCGACGGAAACACCTTCAAGAGCCTGCCGCCAGGACAGGACCACAAGCGGGCGTTTGACGGACACAAGGGCCCCAACACGGGGGGCATGGGCGTTTACACGCCCACGCCGTTTGTGGGTGAGGCCGACATCAAGGCCATCGACGAGCAGATCCTCAGACCGACATTCGAGGGACTCGAGTCTGAAGGTGTGTTTTTATTTTATTTTTTATTTTAAAATAAAATTTCGTCTCTTCTTTTCTTTCTTCTTTTTTTTTGGTCGTGATTAGGTCTGTCGACATGTTGAGGCTTACACGGTACCGCATGTGTTGCAGGTCGCACATTTTCCGGCTTGCTGTTCACCGGCATCATGATGATCGCATCCGGCCCCAAAGTCATAGAGTATAACGCGCGCTTCGGCGATCCGGAGGCTCAAGCCATGCTCAGTCTTCTTGACACGGATCTGGCCCAGCTCCTCTGGGCCTGCACGCGTGGCACCCTGGCCGACATGCAACTCAAAATCAGCCCCGGATTCGCCTGCAACGTGGTTGTCGCGGCCGGAGGGTATCCAGAGTCGTACCGCAAGGGCGATGCCATCACCATCGGGAAGCTGCCCGAGCATGTGCGCATCTTCCACGCGGGCACTGATCTCGAGGGCGGCCAGCTCAGGACGTCAGGTGGGAGGGTGCTCTCGGTGGTTGCGACAGGGCAGACCCTCGAGGAAGCAGTAAAGAGAGCATATCAGGGCGTCAAGGCGGTCCAGTTCAAGGACCTGCACTACCGGACTGATATAGCTTCAAGGTGACCTCCTTTGCTCTCCATCGTGTTTGTGGTACTTTTTCTGACATGGCGTATCCAGGTGCGTGAAACTCGAGTAGGAGTCTACTCGAGTATGCAGTGGTAAGAACAGGACAGACAGGGGATGTGATAATGTGTATATAGATTATGTATATATGAAATCTCATGCTTAACTAAGCAAACTTGATGTATATGACATAAGGTCTTTTCAGCGCAACAACTGATAAGATAAGCAACAAGATAATAATCCCACCTACGTAGCCTTTTGATCCCATCCATATATCTGCCTGCATCACAGCCTCTGGGGCGCTGTTCTCGGCGAAATGGCCGAGCCGTATCCGACTCTTGCGCAATGCGCCGTCCTCTCGACCGCACTCAAGATCCTGCTGTTCCCGGCATAGTGAGCTCTCGTCCGTCCGTCCCAGGTCGCTTGGCCTCCTTCCGCTTACAAGCTCTTGGCTCGCTCGCCTGCTAGCAAATCCACCGACTTTGAGGTTCACCGCAATTGGCTCGCAATCACCCATAGCCTGCCCCTACGCACATGGTACTTTGAAAAGACGTCGGAATGGACGCTCGACTACCCGCCTTTTTTCGCCTACTTTGAGTGGGTGCTCTCGCATGTCGCCCGTCTCGTCGACCCGGCCATGCTGAGGGTGTACAATCTCGACCATGACCACTGGCGCACGATATACTTTCAGCGCACGACCGTGATTCTCACGGAGCTGCTGCTGGTCATGGCCCTCCAAATGTCAGTAGGGGCGCTCGCGCGCGCTCCCCCCTGACGTGACAGCACGCACGCCATGTAGGCGACCGACTGACAGGAAGCAGGTACGTCGACAGCACCGTCGGTCCCAGAAAGCGCGCCGCGCAGGCTGCCGCGATATCGATACTGTTATCGCCAGGGCTGCTCATCATCGACCACATCCACTTCCAGTACAACGGGTTCCTGTACGGCGTCCTCATATCATCGCTCGTCCTTGCGAAATCCAAGTCGACGCTTCTCTCCAGTGGCCTGCTGTTTACGGCGCTGCTGTGTCTCAAGCACATATACCTCTACCTGGCGCCAGCGTACTTTGTGTACCTGCTACGCACCTACTGCCTGTCGTCGCGATCCGTCTTGCGGCCCAAGATCCTCAATTGCCTCAAGCTTGGCGGCGGCATGGTGGCTATAATAGGCGCGGCCTTTGGGCCGTTTGCGGCGCAGGGCAAGGAGCAGGTCCCGCAAATCGTCGTCCGGCTATTCCCGTTCTCCCGGGGGTTGTGCCACGCCTACTGGGCGCCAAACATGTGGGCCATGTATTCCTTTGCGGACCGAGCACTCATCCACAGTATGTCATCACGATCTATTAAAATAAAATAATAATCCTCTTCTTTTTCTCTTTTTTTCTGGCTGACAAGTCAAGTGGCGCCTCGGCTCGGATTCGAGCTCAACGAGGAGGCGATAAACAGCGTCACCCGTGGGCTCGTAGGGGACACGGAATTCGCGGTTCTCCCCCAGGTCACGGCTCGGGTCTGCTTCGTCCTCACGCTTCTCTTCCAGGCCATTCCCCTCACCAAGCTCTTCGTCTCGCCGTCCTGGGACAACTTTATTGGGGGCGTGACCCTTTGCGGCTACGCCTCGTTCCTGTTTGGATGGCATGTCCATGAGAAGGCCATTCTGCTCGTCATCGTCCCGTTCAGTCTCATTGCGCTAAAGGACCGGCGATACCTCGGCGCGTTCAGGCCGCTTGCCGTCTCCGGGCACGTGTCGCTGTTTCCACTCCTCTTCACGCCGCAGGAGTTCCCGGTCAAGACTGTATATACCGTCTTCTGGCTCCTGTGCTTCCTGCTCGCCTTTGACCGGCTTGCACCTGCTTCGGACAAGGCCCGGCTCTTCCTTTTGGACCGCTTCAGCACACTCTACATTGCCGTGAGCATTCCGCTGATAGTATACTGCTCGGCAGTGCACCGGGTGGCGTTTGGAAGCCGCTACGAGTTCCTGCCGTTGATGTTCATAAGCACATACTCGGCCGTAGGGGTTGCTGGGAGCTGGATCGGGTTCATGGTTGTGTACTTTGCAAGCTGAATGTGCTGTCACGGGACACGACGGTCTGCCGGACGAATCCGGGGGACGCACAAGTTCCAGATCAAGGATCCAGGAGATGGGTCGCCACGGCGTGGCATGGTGGAAATTCCAAAAACCCCGGATCGAGGGGGATGGGTTGAGGTTGACCTTAGTCAGCAGATCTGCTGCAAGGCTGACGTGCTGACAGCTGCCCCCGCGGCAGGGATCACTAAGAAAAGATCCGAGGCGGTGGGTCAAGCGCCGCCCAAAGTTCTTCAATCGACCCGGGCAACCAACCACCTTGTAAAAAAAATAAATAAAAAAATAGAAAAAATAAAAAAACAGAAAGCTATGACTTGATGTTGTTGAAACGTATCAACTGCTCATAGGCTCTACGACGTTTGCAGGGCTCCATTGGCGGCGGTGAAGATTGTATTCTTGGTGTACGGTATATTTTTTATTTTTATTTTATTTTTATTTTTTTTACATACGTCGGGATGCGGCTCGGCGGAAATCGGGAGCCCCCCGAATTGCCCCTGTCGTTCTTTATGGAGTGAAATCCGTGATTTGCAAGCAAGGGCGGAATGATGGCAAATGTGAAGCTGGGCACTGACGTGGTGCACGCTGACATGCGACGGGAGTGAAATGCAGCAACTGGACCAGAGCATATGCTGGGCGCGCCGCGGGCCCGGAGGAGGCGATCCTGGAAAACCTAGGCAGCGGGGCCCATATGGTGGAATGGCTTAACATTAATTTATTCCATCAGTTCTTGGCCAAAAACGACGATTCTTGCATCAGCGCGATACGCCACTTCTGGGGGATCGAATGAGCCCAGAAACTCGATTTAGTTTTCTGATATGACTGCCGATATGGTTATATCGGTCCCACCAGCGATTGCGTGGGCCGAGGGGGCCTGTATTTTTCTTTTCTTTTCTTTTCTTTTCTTTTTCGTCGTCCCTTTCTTTTTAGAGAAGCACACTCTAGAAAGTGGGACATGGCAGATATATATTTCAACATTTACTGACTGACAAGAGATAGTGCAGGAGAAAATGAGCAAGAGCGGCGGGAAAACGAACCATCATAGCAAGCAAGCAAGCAGGAAATATAAGAGCAAGGCTCAACAATCGGGACATGGCGGGAAGGATACTTGCTGCTCACTCGCTGTGCAGATGACCTTGGCCTGGCGGCAGCCGACCAAACAAAGATATATGTGTATGCGTGCGTACGATTATGCCTGGACGAATGTCAGATGTGGATATCTTGACGATGGGTTCGAGGAGGACCACGAGGACCAGCACGACACAACACGCGGTCCGGCCGACAGCACAATTACCGGAATCGAGACGAGCTGACGTTTACGATGCATTGCCCATTCCTCAAGAAATCACTACAAGGATGAGGATAGAGAGATACACACAGCAACTTGCCCTGCCCCCCGTTGAAGCTCTGGAGCTTCACCCGCAGTAACCCCCTAACACGCCACCACTAATCATACACAGCCTTCCCGATAGCGAGGTACCTGCACCTGACACACCCCCTCCAACTTATGTACTTATTACTTTACTTGCTTCTACCTAATAACCTTCTTACCTACCTTACAAGGGGACCCGCATTTTTTCCTTCTTCCCTTCCTGCCCACCTCGACCTTCCTCTCCATTCCCTTCTTCTCCCCGACATCATTTTTTCCTTCTTCTCTCCCCCTTCTCGCTTCTGCCTCCAGATTCACCACCTCTCACCATCCCCCCCTCACAACCACCCAACAACTGCGAAATTCAACACCTCGCGACCAGAACTCGTCAAACAAGTCTCATCCTCATCCGCTTCTCATCGTCACCAAGCCTCGCAATCTTATACGGATATTGAGTGAGGGACACACATGTGTGTATGTGTGTGTGAGAGTGTGTGTGTGCGCGCACGCGTATCGCCTCGCCCACATCCTCCTCCTCCCCCCCGCGATATCTCGTGTAAATAAACTCAATCAGCCACCCGAGACCTTGGAGGCCGGCCCAGACGGGGTTGTGTGCACGTCTTTATGCATACGTGTGCCATATGCGTATATTTGAAAGCGGTTGGACTTTTGCGTCGGTTTTGAAATCATTCGTCAACCAGCCGGCCCGCGCGAGAACACGTGTGGAACACACGCAAGGGGTGCAAGGGAGACGGAGTTGAACTTTTTATTAATTTTCTGTTCAACAAAAAAAGAAAAGAAAATCAAGATCAAAAAAAAAAAAGGAAGCACATGCTCGCCCTGATCTCTGGATTCCTACCCACCATCAGCTCAGGAGGGCTTGACAGATCTCGTCAACGTCTTGGGCCGTCGCCATCCATCCCTGATTCATCTCATCATCTCTCGACTTTTACGACTGGACCTGCTATTATCACCAGACATATCTGTTCGTTCGGAGCTGTTTGACTCGAAATATATCATCAAACACCACTGCACCCGGCCCGCTGCCCACCTCTCTCCCACCGCGTCGCCGCCGCTTCAACCCACACCCGAGGACCCCGTCACTGTCTTTCGAGCTCGTCATCACTCCGACTTTTCCTCGGCACGTGGCCCCTTAATGATATCCGCCGTCAGCCTCTGGGATATAGTTACACGTTGACATGGTGAGTTGACTCCAGTCTTCCCCGCCTTCTTGTTTACTACATGACCGACCCCTCAAGTGTCTGTCTGAGCTTCATGCCATGACGAACCTCGACCTCTTCGCTCACAACCCCCCCATTTCAGGTGCTCTACAAACGCAAGCCAGTGCAGATACTGGACCTGCCCAATCCTCCTCCCGAGGACGATGACCAAGTGAGTTTATGCTTATGGCTGGCTGTCGTTGTATCCTGCACGTGCCTCGCACAGTGCCATGTACTGACTTGATCATGATCATCAGATCTGGCAGATTCCACAGACTGGTGAGATTTTCAAGACTTATGACGATTATACATCTCGGTAGGTCCTCTTCCACCCCGTCGGTTGTCTGCCAAGAGAGAGAGAGAGAGAGATGGTTGACCTTTGTTAGGATCGACTTTCTCAAATCTGTAAGTCTCGTGGGAGTCTGGACCCCTTGTTCTTTTATAATAAAAACCCCCACTCATGACCTGTAGAAGCGGTTCAACTGCGAGATCAGCGGCCGTTCCGGTCTAAGCTTTTTCGAGGCTCTCAAGAGCGAGGTTTGTTTGTTGTCTCCTTCCTCTGGCTCTCGTGCACATACTGACCACCCCGCAGGCCGCCGGCGGACAAGAAGTTGAGCAGACCTTCCCGGAGCCGCTCAAGGGCCCTGTTCTCAGGAAGGTCCAGTTCAAAACCACATCGAGGATTGATAATCTGGTCGACATGGTGTTTGACCAGTTCAAGGACAACTTTTATCCCGGCGAGGCCGTCACCATCAACTTTTCCACCGGAGACCGTGTCCACGGTGTCGTCAGGGACAAGACGACGCTCGTTCGGTCCGGCGCCCACGGCGATACCTACTCCAGATACATGGTATGCGTCGAGGAGCCCGCCAAAAAGGACCACTTCGTCGAGGCCGAACAACTCTCGCGGGACCGCAAGGCCTTCAACAAGTCGGTGTTGCGCTCCTTCATAAAAAAGACGGTCACGCGCGAGGCCTGGAACGGCGCCCCCTGGCTCGTCCGGCACAACTACGCCGCCCAGTACCATATCGACACACGGATCCCCCACGAGCTTTGCTATGACACAAAGCTCCAGGAGCGCAAGTTGTTGCAGGCGCAGAAGCGGGCCTCCCTCCACGAGGATGTCAACGCCAACACGCCAGCCCTCGGCGGCTCCGGTCTCACGCGGCTGCCCGACCTCAAGCCCGACGGAAAGATGGCCAAGGCCGCCATCGGCGTCCGCCCCAAGGATATCGCAGCAAACGATGCCAAGGGACAGAACGGCCACTTTTCCCCCGGTCAATTCATGCACCTGCCCCTGCCCGGCAACCCGTTCCAGACCCAAATGTCGATCCGCCATACCCAGAAGATGCCCACGCTCATGCCCCAGCCCGAGGCACCACCCCCACCTCCGCCACCCAAGTACCCCATCGACGACCTCCAGGTGCCGCCAAAAAAGAACGCAATCGTCCGACCCAAGCTCAGGTTTTTGTGTCACGACGCCCCGACCGCCGTCCACGACGTTGAGCCCTATAGCGAGAATATCCACATGCGTTCCGTGGGCCCGCTCCTCGAGACGTGGGATATGCTCAACGTGTATTGCGAGATCTTCAAGCTCGACTCCTTCACCTTTGACGATTACGTCGAGGCCTTGTGCTTTGCTTGTGCCGACACGCCCATAGAGCTGTTTGACGAGATCCACTGCTCGATCCTCAAGGTGCTGGTCGACGAGGACTCGAAGCTTCAAGTCTCGCTTCCCACCCTGGACGACTCGGATTCGGAGTGCGAACAAGAAGAAGAAGGCGAAGAAGAAGGAGACGAAGGAGAAGCAGAAGAAGGAGGAAAAGAAAAAGGCGGAAAAGATAGAAAAGTGCAAGGGAAGCCGACCCGGGAACCCACGCCAGAGGTCAAACCCAAGCGAGCTACTCGGAGCAGTATGGCGAAACAAGAGGCCGAGCGAATTGCCGCCGAAGCTGCAGCCGCCGATGCCGAGGCCAAAATCGTTCACCGTGCCTCCGAGGTTCTCAGCGGCTATGACTGGGTTCAGGAGGCCGGCAAGAGAAACTTCAAGAACGGAGGCTGGCAGATGATGGTCACGGGACTGTTGTATCGGTTGGCCAAGAACGAGCGCAAGAAGGCGCCGTGCGACGAGATACTGTCCAACATCGTCCCCACGTCCGTGGCGGGCCCCACGGTCGACACGGTCCGCGAACGGTACGGCGAGTTGGATGTGAACCTGCGGGTGCAGGCGCTCCAAATGATGTGCATGCTCACGTACGAGACGCGGGCAATCCGCGCCTACATGGACGACTGCGCCGAAACCATGACGCAATACCGAAAAGACAAGATTGAGTGGCAGCGCCAGCGAAAGCAAGCGTGAGTCGAGGGAAGAGGGGACCATGTGTTTTTTTTTTTTTTTTTTGGTGTGTGTCTGGCGTGAGGTGAGACGATGGCTAACGTCTGGCAGTGCCGAGGATTTCAAGATGCTTCATGACCAGAAGCGTGAACTTGCTGCTGGGAATATCCCGAATCCTACAGCCAACGGGACTGCCGCTGCACCACCGGCCCAGGAGGACGTCAAATTGGCCAGCCCCGACGAAATCATGGGGGAAGAGGACCCGGACCGGACAGATACAGACGAGGACGCCGGCTCCCGGCGGCCACGTCGACGTCTCCAGGAAAAGATCACGGAACGAAATCGCAAGGAGAAGGAGGAGCAGCTAAGAAAGGAGAAGCACAAGGCAGAGGCGGCGGCGGCGGCGTCGGCAGCCAAGGGAGCAAAACAGTCAAAGCAGTATCTCAAGCTGCTCAAGGACATTGCAAAACAGGAAGAGATTATAAAAAAGTGCGAGGACGAGGTGGCGACCATCGACAATGACCTACGCGAGGCCGACTGCCCGCGCACTCGCATTCTCGGGAGGGACCGGTTCTGGAACCGGTATTACTGGTTCGAGCGCAACGGCATGCCGTACGGCGGCCTCCCCACCAGCTCAACTGCGGGGGCCAACTACGCTAATGGCTGCATCTGGATCCAGGGCCCCGACGAGCTGGAGAGGGAGGGCTTCATCGATTGCGCGGCTTCTGTGCAGGACGAGTACCGGTCCCAGTTTGGTATGAGCATCCCGGACCGCAAGCGCGAGGAGGAGGGCGGCGTCAGCATATCGACAGCCACGCAGTGGGGTTTCATTTCGGATCCGGAGCAGCTTGAGGATCTCTTGAAGTGGCTCGACCACCGCGGCCACAACGAGCTCAAGCTCAAAAAGGAGCTCAACACTTTTAAGGGAAAGATCATGGCCAACATGCGCAACCGGCGCGCATACCTTGACGGCATAAAGGAGCAGCAGGACGAGCCCGAGGAGGAAAAGACTGTGGCAAAGCGTGTCGGCACACGTACGAGGAACCGGACCGCCACTCCCACCCCGGAGCCGCAGAGACCCAAGTTCAGGTCCTTGGCATGGCACAACACCACGGCGATTGTGGAACTCGGCCACCTGCACAGCGAGCAGCCTCCGCCTCCGCCGCCATCCAGGAACAAGAAAAAGGGCAAAAAACGGGAGGCTGTCGGCGAGGCGGAACCGGCACCGGCGCGCAAGACGCGAAAGAAGTAGGCCAAAGCAGCGACCGGCAACTGAGAATCCTGGGATTTGGACGGACCGTGCCGCGGGCGCATGCACACGTTGTTTATGCTGGTAAGCGTCTGTTTCTTGCAGCCATGGGCGACTCATGAGTCATTGGAGGGAAGGCCTGCGACTTGATTGCATTAAGGGTTGTTGGGGTTTGGCACAATCTGCTTGTCACTGGATTCGGAATCAGACCGCGATGCACTAGACTTGCATGGGCTGGTGAGAGAAACAACATGGCGCGAGGGCTGGGTATAGAGCATACATTCGTTAATGCATGGGCGAGTATATGATGAGTATCGCTGGTGGGAGGGCTGGGACATGATGGCGGGCTTTAACGAAGTAGAGGACTGGGCCAGTGCAAGTCTAATATATTTAGCAGTAATGGTTTTTGAAGGATACGAGATCCAAGGCCAGCTAGGACGAGTGGATTCTCGTAATAAAAGTCCACTTGGAATTTCGAGTTATCAGTCCTGAATAGTATAGTATATATCTCTCATCTTGCATTATCATCATTCGTCGCCTATCTTCTTTACGCTATGCTGTTTGATAGGACTATGATACGAATGAAGTTCTTTTTTCATTTAAGCTGCGCTCTACTACACCCAGCTGTATTGGATATTGGATGTGCATATACCGCATCTGCAGCCATCGTTTCACTTGTCGGGGGACTGTATGCGAGTCTTGTTATCATTATTGTTGCGATTATTATTATTTGAAATAATTCGCCGGATATATCCGACCAAGGCACAACAGATAACATAGAAAGACGCGATAACCACGTTTTCTGAACACAAACACGTATACCAGTCTTCTTATGTACTTGTCAGTATGTGTATGCTTTGCAAGTAAATGTGCAAGTATATAACGTCGAGCCACGGTTATCGCTACCAGAAATGAATACAGAAAGAAAGAAAAAAATATGGAATGAAGAGCATCCGCTGGCCTGCTGCCATGTTTCGTCAACCTGCAATTGTCGTCTTTAACTCTCATCTCCTGGAGACCACCGATATTGTCGATTTCCCCATCGCGGTTGGTTCCAGTGGAGCGAATTGTGGAAAAGAAATGTACTACTGTCTCTCTCATATTACAGACATGAAAGGCCGAGGCTCGTATACAGGCCCTAAGCGTGGCGAGTCGCCCAGCCTGCCTGATATTCGGGTATCCATTACCAGTATCTCTGGTCTTCTATGTGCATGATTGGCCACCAATAACCTCCCACTCCTCGGCCCGCCAGCAAGGCGTTTCAGGCGACCCGCTGAGCCTTTTCCGACCACGTCTCGCCGTTTTGCGGATCGTAAAGACCGACCACACCGACCATAATAGGCCGTATAGAAAGACGGCCACCGGAAGAACGAGCCAGGTGGCGAGGAAGTGGTGATGATCGACAAAAGAGAAAATCACGTTATCCCAGTTATGCCAGGTCTTGCCACGGCCCTCGTAGAAGAAGCTGGCCTCGTGACCGCTGCGCTCGCGGCGCATCAGCAGGTGGACCTTGTCGAGGTCGATGCCACCGCTCCACCTGCCGGCCCCGTATATGTAGTCTATCCAGATGAGCGAGATGAAGTGCGGTCCAGCAGCGTTCATGACGGTCAGGTACGGGAAGCCCCAGTTGATGGCGTAGCTCGTGAGCGACTGCGTCAGCTTGGCAATGTACGAGTGCCCTGGCATCCCCCCCATGATGCTGTTGGTGAGCCCTATCGGCGATGCGGCCGACATGAAAGCCGGGTATTCAAGGAGAGGGTCGAGCTTTCGAACGCACCCCTGGCGAGAGCACAATGTGTTGGTCGAGAGCAGGCAGGCCGGGGCACGGACTGGGAATACGACTCACCACGTCAATGTCCATGTATATGCCGCCATACTTGAGCAGAATGAAGTATCGAATCGAGTCGGCTCGCTGGACCGGATAGGAGTAGCCGTGGTACGTATCCAGGAACCAAGGGTAATATGTTTCAAGAAGCTTCTCGGCCGTCTCCTTGTTCCAAAGCTGAACGACTTGGGCACGTGTATATCAGCACTCATAACAGGGAAGGTAAGAAGAAGAAGAAGAAGAAGAAGAAGAAGAAGAAGAAAAAAGACCAAAGTTTGCGCTGTACACATCGCACCTACAATGAACTCGTAATCTGGGTTCAGATCCATGCACGACCTGCGGTTCGCAGCCCAGTCGTCCGGCAAAGAGCCGTTGTTCCACATGTTATAAACTTGGTGGATGATCTTGGGGATCAGTTGCGGCTGCGGTCGTGGATGTTGGTTGGCGTCCGACGTTGGCAATGGCGGAGGCTCCGGATGGATGGCGAACTCGTCGCGCGGCTGGAAAACAAGAAGCAGAGGCCGCCGCAGCACGTATACCACCAGAGCCAAGACGGCCACGACGGAGACGACATGGCGTGCCAAACGGCGTTTTGTTATCGTGGTCATGGCTGGCGATTCGAGTATGGGTTGTCGTCAGCCCTGCCCTTCCTTTGGGCTCACGAAGATGGGGGAGCAGAAAACGCAGGGAGGAGCAACGACGAAACAAGGGCGACAAGGACAAAAAGGCCATTGACAGCAACCGTTGCTCGCAGAGTGGGCTACACCTGCTGGTGCACGTGATGGGAAGGTTTTGCCTTTTTGTCATTTTCGGACAAATCAATGGCAACAGCGATAGGAACTGCAGAAGCCTTTTAGCTAATATGGTCATAAAGTTGCTGGGCCGCACAATACAACAAGGTGAATGGATCATGGATAATAAATAAATATAAAAAAAGATAAAAAAAGATTGAATAGAGACAGACACTGTTCGCCGCGCTTTGCTTCGTCCCATATGGAGAAAAACCAGGCGGATGGATCAACAACAACACAATATGCTCTTATGACGTTTGATACCCCCTGCACAACTCCTACACGGGCTCAAGGTGCGAATTTCAGCCTGCCTAAAAGCCCTTCTTTGTTAACCAGTCCATGATCCGCTCCCTCTCGATTATATCGGCACCCTGTTTCCTTCAGTCAGCTCCGGGCCTCACTCATCAACATCTCACGGCCCGACTCACTCGTATGATGACCATTGCCGACGTCTTGTGTGCCTCGACCTTGTGCTCGTCGTACCCAAACACCTGCACCATCGTCCTTGCCAGCTGAAGCTTGTTGCCCGTAACGTGCCGTATCGAGACTCTCAGGCTGGGCGTCCCCTGCCTCTCAACATATACGGGCAAGTTCTTGCTGCCTGTACGCTGGATATGGAAGCTTGGTGGATCGCTCGCATCGAACGGCTTGGTCCCCGTCGGCGCCTTGCCCAGCCACGGCATCGGCAGGGGCGAGTGCGGCACGAAAATGCGTTTTTGGTGCTGTTTGATATCGCGAGTCGGCTGCGGCGGAGGGGTCGGATACTCTCTGATTCTCGGGTAGGGGCTGGCCAGGTAGTCGGGCCGGCGCGGGTCCGTTATCGTCTTGTGGGCGTAAGCTGGCTCGGGCTTCCTGGCGGGCTTCCTGCGCATTGGGCCCGAATACGATGTCTGGTACGGAGAGACCATGGGCTTCGGAGCCTGCTTGGGCAGGCGAATGACCTGGGCGAGGAGCGAGGGTGTTGGACGAGGCATGATGGGCGACGACAACGCGGGGGAGGAAGAGGGTTCGTGTGCAAGCGATGGAGATGTTCCGTGGGATCGCTCCACCTCAGATCAGGGGGTTATCAGTGGCCCCGTTCGATTGAACGCACATGGCCATCTTGTGATGATTGGCATGACGTTTGAAAATGGGTTTGCTGTAGCAATCACGTGACACCCCAAAAAACGCACACAACTTTGAAAATTCGTAAAACAAGACCAAAGCCCGTGGCTGTGATAAGCGACAAGTCAACTCTCAACCGGAGAAGAGCAAGTGTGCGATACCCGAGGTCCTGTAAACTTCGACTCTACATCACTCATCGACGACGACTCTTGTTCAACCTGCTGGAAGAGTGCCCCACGTCGCCGATTCTCGATTTACTACCCCCCACCACCACCATCCCAACGCATCGCCCAACATGGAAGACATCGTCGCATCCCTGCCCGCGGGCAGCACCCTCCCCCTGTTCGCCCCGAACCTGTCACGCCATTTGCTCTTCCCCCTGATCGAATTCGAGGGCGGGCGGGCCGAGGAGCGAGGCGACAGCGACGCCGCCAAGAAGATCCTCACCGGGAAGCTCGCGCTGCTCGAGAGCACCAACATGACCGACTATGTCGCTGAGCTGCACTGCCAGGTGCACGGCACGCAGGACCCCCCCGCCGAGTTTGCGCAGCGCCGGCAGGCGGTGCTGGCCCAGATCGAGAAGCTCGAGGCGGACACTGCCAAGATCTCGCACCTCCTTACGCAGGAGGAGGTCATCAACAGTTTCCGCAGCGACAAGGTCGCCAACTTGGAGTACCTGAAGAACGAGCATGGGGTGAGTGAGTGGATGGACTTGGTGGCGGCGGCGGCGGCGCTTTCGGGGCTTAGCTTTCTGTTGTAGGAGTAGTAGTCTACTTCTGGAACCGTTTCCCAAAGAACGGATTGCTGATGATTCATTCCCCCCCTCAACCGCAGGCCACTATCGAGATGGTCGACGCGCTCTACGACTTTGGCCAGCTCCAATTCCGCTGCGGCAACTACACCGACGCCGCCGACCTGCTCTACCAGTTCCGCGTTCTGTCCACCGATAACGACAAGGTCAGCGCGGCGACGTGGGGCAAGCTCGCCTGCGAGATCCTGACCATGTCGTGGGACGGGGCCGTCGAGGAGATCACCAAGGTCAAGGAGTCGATCGAGTCGAGGCTCTTCAACAACCCGCGCGCCCAGCTCGACCACCGCACCATGCTGATTCACTGGTCCCTCTTCCCGCTCTTCAACCACGAGGCCGCGCGCGACCCCATCCTCGAGATGCTCTTCTCGCCCCCTTATATCAACACCATCCAGGCCTCGTGCCCGTGGATGCTGCGTTATGTGGTGGCGGCCGTCATCACGGGGCGCAGTCTTGTGGCGTCCAACGTGCGAAACCGCAACGCGTCGGCCGCCCACCAAAAGCAGATGAAGGACGTGGTGCGCTACGTGCGCCAGGAGAGCTACGAGTACTCGGACCCGCTGACGCAGTTTGTGGCGGCGCTGTACATCACGCACGACTTTGACGCGGCGCGCGAGGCGCTGCGCGCGTCGGAGGAGGTGCTGCTCAGCGACTTCTTCCTGCATAACTTGCTGGACGCGTTTGTCGAGTCGGCCCGCCACCTCATCTGCGAGAGCTACTGCAAGATCTACAACAGAATCGACATGTCGGACCTGAGCTCCAAGCTCGGGCTCGACCCGGACAATGGCGAGAAGTGGATCGTCGACCTCATCAGGGACACGCGGCTGGACGCCAAGATCGATTCCAAGGAAGGCACCGTGGTGATGAACCACCCGCCCAACAACGTGTACCAGCAAGTGATTGAGAAGACAAAGGGCGGCTTCTTCAGGACACAGGTCTTGACGGCGGCGGTATCAAAGTGAGGGCGCTGTACCGATGATATTCGCATGGCACGGCGTTAATAAGTTGGGCTCTGGCAGGCCCGGGCGGTGCTTGTATTTGTGATAGATAGGGAACGAAAAAGCTCAGTATGGCAGCAAAACTATAGTAGCGGTGCCTCGCAAGGCATCATGTGGTAAGAAATCCCATGTCGCTGCGATTTAATGAGAGTGGAGGTGCTTGTCAGACAAGTTGATGAATCAAGATGTCTTACAGGTCTCGTCTGTAATTATTCTACTAGGAGTACTATTCATTTGAAGCTATTCGGGCTCCCCTATAGATTTATCGTGGCATTGACAGACCCCAGAGGCCAGATCTCTATTTTTTAATAAGTTGTGATGATGTTTGGAGTGACCGGTTATAGATACAAGTGACTGCAACCCCCACAGGAACGTACCCCCTGTCGAACAGCCCCCACGAATAGCTTTAAATACGTATTGCTTGACTTGTGAGGAAGGTGCTATAGGGCACATTACGTGAAGATTATTGATAAGAGACCCTATATAAATAGCCTACCCCTAGATAGTTTAGTTAGTTTTATTATTAATTAACTAACTAAGTCTATAATACTATTCGAGTCTCTATTTTGTCACGGAACGAGTCCATAATATAGGTATAGTACGTACTGTATTCTATAGTAAGCGTACTATACAAGATTCCGCCACTACTATTTTAGATAGCTTTCTCTTCCTCCTCTAATTAGAATAATTATATAGAAAACTCTATACTAAAGTATACCTAGTAAAAATTAGCCTATAATATAATTATTCTAATTTTTAAAAAAAATTTAAAAACTACCTACTATAACTATAGCGAAGTTAAATAAAAACCCTAAGACCCCGACTTTTAAAATAGAGAAGATATACTTTTATTACTTACCCCGAAAGCCTTTCTTATAATTAGTTTTAGCTAGTTTTACTAAAAGGGAAAAGATTTCGAGATATATTTCGATATTTTACTTTTATAAAGACTTTATTCTAGAAAAAATCCCCGATCCGATTACTTTTTTTTTAATCCGTATACGCGATTTCGACGAAAAGGAATTCGATTTTACTAATAAATAAGCTAAAGAAGAAGAATTTAATATACCCCTAGTAGATAAATATACTACTAATAGATATATTAAATAGAAAACCCTAAAAAGTAATAAAATCTAGTAATTAACTAAGAATAACCCTATCTAGGCTATTAAAGCTATTAAAGTCTTAGTTTTATATATAGTTATCGCTATATCCTAATATAATATTATCGTAAAATACTATACTAAATCTCGATTTATATATATAGTCCTCTACGAAGTTTACTAGGAATACGAGGATAATACTACCTACTAAGCCGAGGAGCTCGCTAAATTCTACTAAGAACTTAACGAGATAGAAGACCTCTAGATACGGCTAGAAGCCGCTAAGAACTATACTACCTTTAAGGGAAAAAAAGTAGTAGAATAAGAAGTAGAAGCTACTACTACTTAGGCCTATATTAACTATTTTATCGGTATAAAGTAGTAATTAATTATTATATAAACTAAAATTAGTATTAGGTTTAAACTATTAAAGTTTAGTTAATAGACTTCTACTACCTCGAGGATTATTCTTAAAGTACTTATAGAGTATTATACTCTTCTTCGATAACTAGTACTATTTATCTAAATACGCCGTCTAATACGAAGGCCTTAGAAAAACTCTCCGATAAAGTTATACTAAAATTTACGAGTTATTAGATCGAAATTCGGCGATTTATCTACTAGTATTTAAAATACCTCCCTAATAATTAGGTAGTAGAATTTATATCGAATTAGATTATAAGTAAAATAAAAGAATATTTTAAGCTTTATAAAACCGAGGAAGCTATTTTAATTATTAATTTTAATAATATAATAAAGTATTTTACTTAATTTTTTACTAATTAAAACGAGTATACTAAATAATATACTCGGTAGAACTACTTTTACTTAATAGATAAAGGTAATAGTAATAAGTTTCTCTACGAGTTTTTTTTTTAGTAATTACGCTCTAGAAACCGGAAAAAGATATAAAAGAAGAGCTCTATAAGAGACTCTCGCTATAAATAAAAACCCTTATCTCCTATAACCTCTATAACCTAACTTATACCTAGCCTATTTTTTAAAATACCTTCTTATAATAAACTTCTATTTATATTACCTTAGTAAAAGCGGAGAACTATTATTAAATATATACCTTTACGAAGGAAAAGAACTTAAGTATTTCGATAACTCCCTTAAAGAAGAAGTTAGGGTACGAGTTTAAAGAAGGTCCCGATAGTAAGAAGCGGTTTAAAGACTTAAAACTCCGCTAGCTCGCCTAGGAAAGTAAATACTTTAAATACGAAAAGATAAAGTACTCCTCGAAGAACTACTTTTAAAAAAGAGGTATTTTAGGCTATATAGCTATAATATTAATTACTTTTCCTATTATATTAAGTACTATAAAAAAATAAAAGGAGAAAAAAGTAAAGTTCTAAAAAGAGGTTATCCGGGATTTTATTAGGATAGAACTAGATTCGGATACCGACTCGGGAAATAAATTAGCCTAAAAATAAACTCCTTTTTAGGCTTTCTCGAGGTAATTATAAGACTATTTTAAGTAGAACTAATAGAAGGAGAAATACTACTAGTTTATTACTTTATTAGTAGTAAATTAAAAAATACTATTTTCTTTTACTAAATTTATTATAATATTAGAGTATCTTTTTATATATTTATAAACCCCTAAACTATAATAAAATTTAAAGCCTATAACCTCGCTATATATAAAGTTTTACTAATCCTTTTTATCCTCTATAATTTTAAAGAAATAATATTTATACTATATAAGAAGTAGTATTTATAAACCTAGTTCTCGGGTACTAGAAACTCGAATAAGAATATAACTTTTTCGTAGTAGAAAGCGAATAGGAAATCTTCTTTAGTTTTAAATTTTTTAAATACTACGGAATCGATTTCTCTTTAATTACCGGATAGCTAATTAAGAAAGATAAATTACGTATAGTACTAGCTAATACTAACCCCTCGTTTATACGGATCGGCCTAAAAATATACTATATTTCTACTACTACTTAAGACTACTATAAATACTACTATAACGAAGACTAATAATAAGTAATTATACTTACTAATATCCTCGCTTATATTACCGAAATATACTTAACTTTTACTAACCCCGAACTACTATTAGAATACTACGTATATACTTATATCTTCTCTACTAAAAATACTAAATAATTACTATTAAACCGGCTAGACGACGTATAGATCTTTTTAAAAACGCTATTCCTAGACCGAGATATATCCCTATACCGAATAACTTTATAATAACTAGAATTTATCTACGACTACTTAAAAGAGAATTTAACTAATAGTTTTATCGTAACTTCTAATAGTCTTTTCTTAAGCCTAATCCTCTTTATAAAAAAATTAAATAGGAAATTCCGATTTTATATCGACTACTAAGTTTTAAATACTTATATTATCTAGGATATATATCTATTACCCTTTTTATAAAATATATAAAACCTCTTTATTAGAATAAAATAGTATACTAAAGTCGATATTATTACTATTTTTAATAAACTCTATATAACTTTAGATAATAAGGGCTAAATAACTTTTAAAACCCGGTATAGAAATTATAAGTATTAATTAATACTTTTCGGAGTAATTAATAAGTTTACTAATTTCTAGTAATATATTAATAAAGCCCTAGAAGGCCTCCTCGATAAAATTTATATAGCTTATATCGATAATATTTTAATTTTCTTAAAAACCCGGGAGGAATATACTTATTACGTATATACTATCCTCGACTACCTCGCGAAAATAAGCCTCTAATACGATATTAGAAAATCGGATTTCTATATATATTATACGAAGTTCTTTAGATATATTATTTCCGATATTAGTATCTAAATAAACTTTAGTAAAGTAAATAATATATAACTATAACTAACCCTTTAGTACGTAATAGATATCCGTTTTTTCTTTAACTTCTATAACTTCTACTATAAATTCGTAAATAATTATAATAAGATCGTACTACCCCTTACTCGACTTATAGTAAAGGATACGCTTTAGAAGTAAATCGAAACCGAATAAGAAGCCTTTAACCGGCTATATAGTATTATAATTTTAAGACTAGTACTCGTATATTATAATTTTAGCTACTTAACTCTAGTAGAAACTAATTCTTCTAATACTATTATTACTAGTATCCTCTACTAGTAATAAGATAATTAGGAATAGTATTTAATAGTTTTCTATAATTATACGATAAACGATATAGAAACTAGATATAAGATCTATAATAAAGAGATATTTACTTTAATACTCGTAACCCGGGAATAGTATATAGAACTAATAAGTTTATTAAATTTATTTCTATTTATTACCGATTACTAGGTATTATAGTACTTCTTAATAAAGTAGTATTTTAATAGCTAATAAGCCCGATAACTAGACGATCTAGCTTTACTAGATTATACGATTACCTACTAGTTAGGGTAGGAGAATACTATTACTAATAGATTATCCCGGAAAGGATAGCTCTTCCGCTTATAAGCCGATAAAAAGAAGTAGAACCGATAGATCGCCCTCTTTTTTAAATTAAAACTTATAACTTTTATCGGAATACTAGTTTTTATTATAACCCTTACCCTGATCTCTACTTAAGAAATAATATAAGAAGTAGAAGAGCTCTTTAGGACCGAATTAATCGACTAAATTCTATAGAAGAACTAGATTACTAAAAAGCCTAAATATATATAAACGTATAACGGAAAAGATAGATAAATACTAGAAAATAGCTTAATCTATAATTTTAAGAAGCTTTAGGCCCCCCTAGAGTACCCCGAACTACGAATTTAGCTAATTAAAAAAATCTATATATTACTAGTTACCGGGTATAGTAGATATACGAAAACGGAATATACCCTACGCCGCTACTACTATTAGAAGGGTATTAAGAAGGATATAATAGTATTCCGAAAAACCTACTATATATATAACTACTATAAGACCTAGTAAAACCGGATACTTAGCTTATTATAGTTACTCCTAATACCCTACTAGCTATAGTAGGATATCTTAATAGACTTTAAGGAAATACTACTCGATAAAGCCGGATACGATAATATATTTATAGTAATCTATTAACTAAGTAAGCGGGTAATCGTTATACTTTACTAGAAAATAGTAATTATTTAATAGATTATAATTCTCTTTTATAACGGGGTTTTCTACTATTTCGGACTTCCCGACTTAGTAATATTAGACTAAAGGCCTTAGTTTATCTCGGAATAGTAGAAAGAGATATATAAATACTTTAGTATCGAACGAAAACTTAGTATCTCCTACTACTTATAGACTAATAGTAATATAAAGATTATAAACTAGTACTTCGAAAAGTACCTACTCTTATACCTCGATAAATATAAAACGAACTAGAGCGAATACTTTATATACGTAGATTATATATAGCTAATAATAGTATACGAAATAATCGGTATAGTATTTATCGAATTAGAAATAGGCTTCTAACTAAAGAATTACCTAAGCTAAAAGGATATACTACTAATTACCGCTATAAGGGAATATATTATAAAAAAAAGCCTAGGCTTAAATATAATAGTACGAGGTAGCTTAGAAAACCGCCTAAGAAAATACCGCGTATATATAAGAATAATAATATTACTAGGCTAATAAGTACTACTAAGAAGTAGATTAAAATATAAGAGATCTAATATTCGTTAATATAATTAGATAGTAAATAAACTATAGCTACTAGAACGTAAGCCTATTTAAAATAATTTAAAAAATAAATTAGTTTTAGGAAGTCGATATACCGGTATACTAGTACTTATATAGAGTATTTAATACCGAATACTTCCGGAAATATAATAGTAAAAGCCTACTAGGATAATAGTACGAGCCCGAGGAGCTAGATAATATAAATAAAGAGCCCGAATAAAAGTATCCTAAATTAAAAATAGCTAAGTACGATAAAGTAAATTCTAATACTAGGCTAACTAGAAAAGATAAGACCTAGTATCCTATAAGTAATTTTAAATATACTTTAAATCGCCTAATAGATTTCTATAGCGAGTTTAAAGACCGACTAGGACTACTAAAGAACTTCTAATACTAGCTATAATACGCCGCCGACGATAAGGAACTAGAGGAATACGAGGATAATAAAAAACTAGAAAATATAGAATAACCTCGCTAGTAGAAGAGGGGAGGGGGGTAATATTATAGAATAAATCTATAATATAAGTATAGTATATACTATATTCTATAGTAAATATACTATACTAGGGTTCTTAAAGTAAATTCCGCTACTACTATTTTAGATAGCTTTCTCTTCCTCCTCTAATTAGAATAATTATATAGAAAACTCTACGCTAAAGCATACCTAGCAAAAGTCAGCCCGTGACATATTTTAAGATATTCTATTACCTTAGCTTCTATTTTAAAGGCTTCTCTATTTATTCCCTAGATCGTTATTATTACTACTTTTATTTATACCTTAGGTAAATTAGTAGAGCTATCGAGGAATAACCGAAGCTAAGACCCTATTCGCGATTACTATTCGTAATCGCTATCGCTATCGCCGTAGCCGTTTTACTAGGTATTAGTATTATTAGTTATTACTAGTTATCCTTATCGACTTTAGACTATCTCCTACGCGTAGGTTACGTATAGTTATTATACTATTAAAAAATAAGAAGTAGCCTAGCCTATAAATTACTAATCTCTCGAATAGTAATAATACCTTTTCGATATACTAGCTTCTCGGTTAGTTTACTAACTATTATACGATACTTTTAGAGAACTACGATTAGAGATCTTAAGTAAGGAGAATAGTCCTCTAAATCCTCTAAGTAGTAACCTAGAATTAATATTATTATCGCCTTAGATAGCCTTCGATACGGCTAGGAAGGTACTACCCTTAGAGAGGACCTAAACTTCTATAACTTATATTTTAAAAATATATACTTTACTAATCTCTTTACTAGAAGACCTAGAACCTCTCTCCCTATCTATTAGATCTAAGAATAGTACTCTTATATACCTACTTAAGTTTAATCTAAGAGATAGGCTTATATAAGTCGTAATAGATTAACGCCTAGATCTAGTTCTAGCTTTTAAACTACTAGCCTTAATTACTAAGTTTAATAGTCGTATAAGTACTACTCGTTAGCTAGCCTCTTTATACTAGGAGCTTAAGGCCTTAGATATTACTATAGATAACTATCCTAACCTCGTACTAAAAGCTATCGATATTAGCTATTCGGATAAAACTACTACTTATATTAACTCGAATACTTTATTTAGAACTACTATAAATAGATAGAATATAAGTACTAGTACTAGATAGGATATTTAGGCCGTAGAATAGTAACTAATTAAATACTTCCCTATAGCTATTAGTAAGACCCCCTAGACCCTAGATATTCGATTATTTCGGTAGAATAAAGATAAGCTACTATTAGCTTATTTTATATATACTTAGGCCCTATTAAAGTAGACTAGTAGACGTAAGGGGACCCCTATATTACTTTTAATAGTACTAGAAAAGTACTATATATAAACGATTATTTATATATTCTACTATAGATTAGTTAACTTAGAATTATACTTAGAAGTAGTTAACTATAGAGCTATACGGCTATACTTACTAAAAGACTATTATAAAGCTATATTAACTACCTAGTAGGTATTAGATAAACGAACTACTATAGTTAAATAGTTTAACGACTAAATAAAAGCCCGTATACTTAAAGATTATATTAAAAGCTTAGGTATTAATTTAGATAAAATAACTAGGGGTATATTATATATAGCCTATAATTAGCTAGTAGTAGTTCCTATATACTAGGGAATACTTAGAAGCTTTCCCTTATACCTAATTAGGTTACTACTATTACCGTCTAACCTACTTATTAGTATACTACCTAACTAGCCGTACTAATAGGGATAAGCCTTTTTATATTAGTATATACCTACTCCTCCTCAGGATTATTTTTATACTCTACTACCTCTATTACTAGTTTATAATAGTTAGAATTATACCTAAAATAGCGTATATAGTAGCTATTAAGTAGATTATAGGGCCTAGTAATAGTCTTTATATCCCTTATAGTAGTAGTAATAATAGTAGAGATCCTAGCTAGTATAGCCGACTTAGTACGTCCTAGATAACCGGTTTTAGACCGGTAAGACCTCTAACCCTAGATCTAACTAGAGGTCGTCTACTATCCTAGAGCCCCTACGCGATACTAACTAGAACGAATAATATTCCGATATACCCTAAATCTTACCTAGGACCTAATCTAAAAACCTATTTATTAATAAATTAAAGGATATTACTAGTAGGAGTATCTATATCGATTATAGTAAAGAAGGATATATATACCCTAAATATAATAACCCTATAAAATTATAACTATAGGAATATTCCTACTTAAAATAGATAATCTTCCTAAATAAGTCGGCTAGGCGCGTATAGGGTAAGGCCTTTAAGGGTATTATCGATATATACTCCGTTTAGGTAGCCTATACTAATATAATAGAAATAGTCGGATCCTAGGATACCTAGAGAGAAGTAATAAATATAATAGACGAAACTTATATAGATAATTTTATACTACCCTAGGAAAAAGATAATTCGATAGTATTATTATCCGCTACGATAATACTATTATTATCTACGTAATTATATACTTAGACTATTTTAACTTACTATATAGGTATTACTATTCTACTTATTTTAACTAAAATTATAGAAAGAGTATACTTATATATAGCCGTATCCTTTAATACTAGTTAGCGAGTTATAAAGTTCGGGCCTATAGACCTAACTATTAACTCCCCTACTATAATCTTAGAGAATAATAATAGGACCCCTAGCGTTAACGATAGGCGTGCCTAGGCCGTATAGGAGGTTTTAAAATTAGATCTAGACCTAGCTATAAAGGCCTAGGCTATAGAGGCTCTTATAGCTAAGCCTACGATAAAGAAGAGACGTACTATTAGAAGTAACCTAATTAGTATAACTTTAGTTAAAAAAGCTATAAAACCTATACTAGAGATTATAATATACGAAAGTTTTAGACTTTTTAATTTTAAGAAGTTAGCGAACGACTTCTAGGTAACGATATTACTTATAGACCTATAATAGGTATTTCCTTAAGTTATTAAAGAGTTCCGAAATTTATTAACTCGTATCTAGAAGAAGAAGGGTAAGGAAATTAACCCCTAAATAGCTTATAAAATTCTAGTACTAGTACCGAAAGCTTACTAAGTATACGATCTAGCTATACCTAAGGTCGTACCCGCTTATAGTACGTAGTTATTAGCTAAATAGAAGGATAATATAAAGGCCTATAAGCTACTATTAATTACTATATTTTATATAAAAGGTACTAAGTAGCTAAGAACCTTCGAATTAGATAAAGTAGACGCTTATACTAATTAAGGTTCTTAATATAATATTATATCTAAGGATCTTATTAATAAACTTATTATTACCCTACGGAAACTTAAAGATATTAGCTTTAAGGGTCTATACTTATCTACGTCTAACGGAAACCTTATACCGGTATATAAATATATAGCTCTAATTATTAGGTATTCTAGGATTAAGCGTAAAAGTTTAATACGTAGTTTACGTGGGTAGTTAAAGAAGATTAAGATAAGGGTAGGTGATCGATAGGGTTTAGTAGGGTCGTCGGAGGGTACGCAGGGCTCGATACGGTCGGAATTTAGTATAGGTAATAAGTTAGGTTACGTAGGGCTAGTGTTTCTATCTATAATCGGTTTTAAATTAATAAAAAGATAGGTTAATACTTTAAGCCTTTTAACGCCGTTGCTTAGGGCAACCTCTCTTCTTTCTTTTCTAAAGTTAGGCGGCCCCTAGAGATCCTAGAAGAGGGTTCTTAATTTATAAGGTCCCCGTAAGAGGTCTAAGTAGTTTAGGAAAACCCCCGAGTCTAGAACTAGTTAATAGGGGCTTAGGGGAAGTTCGGCGAGGTATAAGAAGAGGAGTAATACTTCTTATAGTAGGCTAGGCTTTTTAAATCCGAAATAAGTCCTAGGAAAATCCTAATATACGAAGTATAAGTCTAGGGTTTTTCTCGGCTAATTAGGGTTTTTTAGAGGTCTAGAGAGATATTCCCCTCTAAATATAAGATTTTTACGCCTTCTAGAGTATTTATAAGTTCAGCTTCGGCGAGGAGGTATTCGAATTTCGGAAAATAGAAAGTAAATAAATTTTTTTCTTTTATTATTTCTTTTTAGAGTTTATTTTAAGCCCTAATTATTTTATTAAAATTTATATAAATAGACTTTAAATAAACTAATAAATTCGAAAAATTCGCGAGTTTTTATTTTTCTATATTTTAAATATAAATAGATATAAAAAACTAAACTAAAAATTCTATTTTACTATAAATATAGTAGAACTAAATAAAAAAAGTACTAATAGAAGTTCTATCGATACCGATTTTAGCCTAGGCTTCTAGAAGTTAGGCTTTAAAATCCTTTTATTTTCTAGTAAAATAAGGGATATCGGGGAGGGCTTTTATAAACTAGGGATTCTCGTAGGCCCCGGCTTATTCCGGTACTAGAGAGGCTAGAAAAACCGGGGGGGCCTTAAAGGCTTCTTAGAATTAATATTAAAGATTCCGGATAACCTCTTCTTATATAGCTTACGAGGCGGCTATCCTATTTATATTAGCTTCTAAATAGGCTAGATACTAGGCTTAGGGGTCCTAGGGATCTATCGTAAGGTCTCGGGGTTTTCTAGGGTTCTAGATTTCTTAAAAGTCTCTAGATCGTAGAGTCCGTATTAGAATAATAACCTATTATAAAATATACTCTATTTCCTAGGAAATTCTACTAAATAGAGAGTTCTAATCTTAGAACGCGAAATAAAAAGACTTAGAAGAGTTCTAAGAAACGAAGAGGGGTTCTAGGAAGTTCGTAATATTTAAAGGGGCCTAGAAGTCGTCTAGGGTATTTTATAGAGAATCTAGGGGCCTAGATATCGTCTAGGGCTTTTTTAGGGTTCTTAAAAGAGTTTATAATAATATAACGGTCTATATAAGAGGTAAACCTTTTTATATAGAATAAGATTATATTTCAAACTAAAGAGAAGGGAAAGAAGAAGGAGATTTTATAGGAGGCGTAGGGTTTTTTATATATAGCGAAAGACCCCTAGGGGGTCTAGAGAAGTCCGTATAGTTCTATAAGCCTAGACCTAGGTCTCGGTTTAATAGAAGAAGCTAGTAATATATCTTAGTACTTAGGTATAAGGTTTCCCTATATTAGGGTTCTAGAGTACGCTACTATCGATTACTAGTTCGATAGTTTAGCTACTAAGTCGAAAGTAAATTCTTTAGAATACTTAAGTTCTCCTAGTTCTAGAGGTAGTATTTTCTTATTATTTTAACTAGTATTCGTAGAGCTAGACGGCGGCGAAAATAATAGGGTATCGGATAATATTAAAAGGGTTACGTAATTAATAACTAATCTACGTATAAGGCTACGTATAATTAGCGAGGGTATAGCCGAGGCTTTAGAAGGGTCTTAACCATTTACAATATCACTGTTATACTCAATTTATATTCTATTACTACGTAATAGGCGTATTAGTAGTACTAGCGATAGCCTTCGATATCTATTTCGAAGTAGGCTATTTTATTTATAGTTTTAGTAATTCTAGTAATTCTTTTTAATATTTTAACTTCTATTTTAAAATATAGAAAGTTTAAATAGTTTACTAGTTTATTACTAACTAAAGTACTAGAAGAGTAATTTAAGGAGAATAAGTACTTTATATAACTTATCCGATTAATTATAATATTTATTTTAAAAAAAGGTAGATCTATTTTCTTAGTCTTTTCCTAGTACTCTTAGTATTCTAATTAAGCTTTTTTATACTCTTATACGCGATTTAGTATAAGAGTAACTAGTTTTCCGGCTCTTTAGTAGTAGTATTAAAATAAATTTAATATAAGTAATAGTAATTTTAATAAAAGTTTTCCTATTTTTCTAAGGTATATTTAGGGGATAAAAGGGGATAGTATACCTTATATATCTATACTAGAAATAAGTACTAATTACTTTTCGGTATAATATTTCCTCTCGTATTACTTATTTTAAATACTTTCCCCGATACTAAAAGTCTAAGAAGAAGCCTAGGCTAATAGGGTATTTATTTAAGTTCGGCGTATTCCTACGAGCTTATTAAGCGGGGGCTTATATAGGGTTAAGATTAAGATCGATATTTATAGGGTTATAAAGTATAAGAATAGTAGAAATAGTAATAGTAGTATTACTACGAGTAAGAGATAGTAGATATAATATAGTATAAATAGTAGAAAAGGCTTTTAATATCTAAAAATTAACCTAAATATAATAGTAGTATTAGACTTATTCTACGAGCGTATCCTTAATAATCTCGCCGATAATAGTACTTCGAATTAACTAGTTTACGCTATAATAGAGATTATTAATTTTAATATTTTTAGCTTATTCTAGTCTATTAATTTCTATTAGTAAGTATTCGAATTTAGTATAGTAAATATCGAAATCCGAGGTTCTTTATTTTAAGTTAATCTATTTAGTATAAATAGCGCGTTCGTAATTAGGGTTAGTATATAAATAGTTTAGATAAATCTAGATATTCGAGAATAGAAGTATTTCCTTTTTAAGCTTAATACTAATAAAAAGTATATAGTTCTTATTAGCTATACTTTTTAACGCTATAAAGAGAGTAGTAATTTAACTAGAAATACTACTAAGTACTTTTATATTAATTCGAAGTTTTATATAGGTTATACTTCGCTAGTTTTAATACTCTAATTTAGAGCTATCGAATTCGGCGAGTAAAAGTAAATAAGTATACTTCTCTATTTTAACGGGTATAAGGAGTAAAATAGAAAGTATCGGAGAAGAAAGTATAGAAGTAAATAAGTCTAGTAATCTTAGTAATCTTACGAGTAGCTTAATAATTATTATAATATCGCTTTTAATATAAATATTATCGGGGCTTACTATAAAAGTTATCGGTATTCGTAAATAGTATTAAAAGTATAGATCGCCTATTAGAAATTCTTATTAGCTTAGTATTAATTAACTCGCTATACGAGGAATTAGAAGTATAAATTACTTAAATAGAAGCCTAAATAACTTAAGTAGAAGCCTAAATAACTTAATTAGAGGTATACGGATTACCTAATTCGGAAGTATACGAAGTACTTAAATTAATTAACTCGCTTATAACGAGTAACGGAACTCTAGAAGAAGTTAGATTATTAATTTAGAAACTAATAAAAACTTAAAAAAAGTAATTTAATTAATTATTAACTATAATATACTATAAATAGTAGTTTAGGGTACTAATAGACTTTTATTAATTATATAATAAGAGTAAGCTAAAACGAAGCTCTCGTAGGATCTAAAGTAGGGCTTCCCTAGCTCGTGATATAATCACGTAACTATAATATAACCTCTTAGGTCCAACGGGTCTTACCCCATAACACGAAGACCTACTTCTTTCCTAAGATATAGCCTACCCGGAACTACCCTATTATCTAACTATTAGAATCCTCTAACGACTATATCGAAGGGGAGTAGGTTATAGAAAAGATCTTACGGTATTACCGATCTAGAAACGGCCGCTTTAGCGTTCTAATTAAGTAGAAAGGTTACGTAGAACCTACTAAAGAACCCCTAGAAGACTTCCTAGATACCGAAGCCCTAGAAATCTACGAATCTAGTCTTTTAGAAGTTCTATAGGCTACGAAAACCCTAGAAAAGGGGGGGGGGGAGAGGGGCTAATATAAATGGTTAAGACCCTTCTAAAGCCTCGGCTATACCCTCGCTAATTATACGTAGTCCTATACGTAGACTAGTTATCCGGTACCCCGATATCTTCGCCGCCGTCTAGTTCTACGAATACTAGTTAGATTAATAAAGGAATACTACTACTAAAACCGGAAGAACTTAAGCTCTAAACTTAAGCTCTCTAATAAACCTATTTTCGACCTAATAGCTTAACTATTAAATCTAATAACCTAGAATAGTAAATTCTAGGATCTTAGGTAATAAAACCCCTTACCGTCTTTTAACGGTAGTAAACCTTTCGATAGTAGCGAATTCTAGGACCTTAGTATAAATAAACCCTTACCGTCTTTCGATAGTAGCGAACTAAGCCTCTTCTATTAAATCTAGACCTAGGTCTAGGCTTATAGAACTATACGGACTCCTCCGGACCCCTTAGGGGTCCTTCGCTATATATAAAGAACCCTACGCCTCTCGTAGGGTCTTCTTCTCTCTTTTCTTTTCTTTAGTTTAGAATATAATCTCATTCTACGTAAAAAGGTTCACCTCTTACGTAGACCGTTATATATACTATCTTCTATTAGACATAAATAAACCTACTTAAATACCTATAAACCTATTTAAACTACTACTTTTACTTATTAATATAATAAAAATACTAGTTATTAAGAAAATCTTCTACCTCCTCCTCCCCGGGTTTACTATAAAGAATACTTAAATTATATTACTTATCCCTACTAAAGCCGATATCGATATCGGTAAACTAAATAATAAAGATCTATTCGCTTTTCTAGAAAAAGGCTACGAGAAGCTCGTAATAGCCGGCCTTATTAAAGTCGATATCGATAGGGTATAAAGCCTAGTAAGGGCTTTACGAGAGGATAATATCGTAGAGGATATTAGAGTAAATAACTTCTTAGCGGATATAAGATACGTTTTATATATAGTTTATATAGGTAGCTAAGGAAGATTAAGATAGGGGGTAATCGATAGGGCTTAGTAAGGTCGTCAGAGGGGATTAATATATAGGGCTCGATATAGTCGGAATTTAGTATAGGTAATAAGTTAGGTCACGTAGGGCTAGCGTTTCTATCTATAATTAGTTTTAAATTAATAAAAAGAAACGTTAATACTTTAAGCCTTTTAACGCCGTTGCTCAGGGCAACTACTATATCTATAGTAGGATAGAATCCTCGGCTTAACTCTTCGTATCCGCCTACGTTTAAGATATAGAAAAATAGGTTGCCCTAAGCAACGGCGTTAAAAGGCTTAAAGTATTAACTTATCTTTTTATTAATTTAAAACTAATTATAGATAGAAACGCTAGCCCTACGTAACCTAACTTATTATATATACTAAGTTAGGACTATACCGAGCCCTATATATTAATACTATTTAACGACCCTATTAAATTTAATCTTCTTTAGCTACTTATATAAACTATATATTAAACTTATTATTTATAATAATTTTAAAAAGATATTAATATTAACCTTTTTTATATCGTTATCTTCTCGTAAAGCTTTTAATAGGCTTCGTACCCTATTAAGGTTTACTTTAATTAGGCCGGCTAAGACGAGCTTCTCGTAGCCCTTTTCTAGAAGGGCTAGTACCTCGTCTCTCTTTAATCTTCTAACTTCTATAATAGTAGTTTTCGTAGGTTTAAGTACTAATATTATAGTATTATCTTCGGAAAGCCCGGAAAAAAAAGGGAAAAAAATATCCGTTTTAGCGGATTTAATAGTTATTTTCGTTATATTAGCGAGTAAAAGTAGTTTAAATAGGTTTATATATATTTAAATAAATAGTATAGAATCTCTAGGGTAAAGGCCCTCTATTTATAATAATAAGGGCTCCTCTTATAGCTACTAGTAATAGATATTTCCGTATAACTTACTCGGTAATATACGGGGAGACTTTTAGATATATAGGGATTAAGTTCCGGTTATTTAAGGCTTAGCTTTCTTTCTTTAGCGTAGTTACGAAAGTTTATTATAAAAATTTATTAAGTTTATACCGGTTATTTAGCTTTAAAGATAAAGGGTACTACGTCTTACTATATTTTTTTATCGTAGTATAGCTCGGATATCCGGCTATACAAATTTTTAATTATCAATAACTTAATTTAAAAACACTAATAATAGATAATGCTGAATAATATTAAATTTTATTAGATTATAATTAGTAGTTAATACCGATGGCTGGAATATATTTATCCGCAAACTAATAAACGGTTTCGGCGCTTAAGAGCTAATTATTTATCTTTATAAATTTTATATATTTAAAATAGCCTTATTAAGAGATAGATTAATTAAAGGTTGTTTTAGAAGACTAATAAATAGCCTTTAATTATATATTTATAGAAATAGATATTTATTCCAAATTAGATCTAATTATATTTAACTTTAATTAAACCTAATTAGAACTATTCTAGGCTAATATACGCCGATTTCTCGTCGTATAAGCTCGTTCCGACCCCTTCTAGAAACTATATATCAATACATCGTATAACTATAAGTCGAAAGCGATACTGCCATGAGTAAATACCCTCGGGGATTAGTATAGTAACAGATATATTTTAAGATTTATAAATTAAAATAATTAACGCGAAGGGCGCTGTGGGATTTCCGGAGGCGGTGGGGGGTTCTCGTAATTATACTTTAACTTCTTCTTAAATTTCATTGACTTCTTTTTCGCTAAATTTTGTTTTTGATATGATTGCACATAACTATTATTTCTTTCCCAAGCGTCAAATGAAATATTTGTCTGATCACTTCTACGTTATATTAGTATATATTCTTATAAAATCACGATAAGGATATTTAGATTAAATTTATACTTACGCTATATATTCCTGTGGCATGATCAAATTCTGAACTATATTAAATAGTATATAAAATAATAAAGAGAATAATATTTATCCAAGTAAGGTTAAAATATAAAGAGTTTATATATATATAATATAAATTCACCAAGAAGATGAAAGAAAAGTACTATAATAATATTTATATAGTAAACAAAAAATAAATATAATAATCTCATGATTTCAGGAGGTATCCTGTGTTTATATATCGAGTTTTATATAGCTAAAGGTTATATAGTATAGTATTTAGCGGGATGCTCCTTACTTAAATCAGTAATAGACGAAACGGGCTCGATTTATCTAGGGGCTCTATTTTTAGCTTTTCGGATCTGATTGGACACTTCATAATTTTATGGTCAAAACACGCTACGTATGTCTAGACTAGCCTTTACGGCCTCCATTTTTCTAGCTTACTCAGCCCTAATTCGAAATCGGCATCTTTTTTCGAGCTTACTCAGCCCTAATTAGGAATAGTCTATCCTCGCCCTAATAGTGTACAACCACCTAATCTAATGTGATGATCTGGCTTAGAGAGACCGGTTAGAGATAAATTGAGGCGGGGTTAAACCCTATTGGGCTATAGCTAGCGGCTAGTTGTTACGGGGTAAGACCCGTTAGACCTAACCTAGCTGTTAAATGCACTAGTGTTATATTAAAATGCACTAGTTTTCCGTTTTTAGAAAGTTATATCTATATATATATATTATACTATAGGTAACTATATACTTCGTTAATTAAGATTTATATATATATTTTTATCGTAATTATCGTAATTATCTTTAATTAGATATCGTATTTTAATTAGATATCGTATATAAGGAGATATTTAATCGTAATTATTAGCCTTCTAAAACTAAAGTACCGTCTCCTAAAGCTAAAACTAGCTACTAGACCCCCTTCTACGTCTTCTTCTATATCCTCTATAGCCGCCGCGATTCCTTCTTCTTCCTTCTTCTACTTACGATAATAGTAGAGAATTACCTACTATATTATCTTCTTAATAAGCCGGTATTAGGTTCGGTAGCGGTATTATAGACGAAGCTATCGACGCCGTAATAGAAGCTTTTACCGATAAAACTAAGGCTAAAGCCTTCTATTTTCGTAATAGTACGATATTATTATACTATAAGTTATAGAGCGTACTATTATTATAATATCTTCGCCGCGAAGGTATTACTTTAAGGTCTCGTTTAAGCTATCTTCTTATAATCTACTTACTTAAGTACTATTTACTATTAGTTTTAGGAGAACCGATAAGCTAATAATAAACTTAAATTAAGAATATATTTCTTCTTTCTAAATCTACTAGTAGTAATCGATAGACTCGAGTAGAAGACTTTTTTATTATAAAGCGAGGATTTAATAGGTATAAAGTAGTCTAAACTACTTTAAAAAAGTTCTAGAATAAAGCTCGAGTTTAGAGGGATTTTAGGAAAGCTCTTACTATTTTTATATAAGTTTTATCCTAGAAAAACTTATATAGTAGTAAAAATAGTAAAAAAAGGCTCGCTATAGATAGTAGTAATAACCTCTCCTTATTAATACGTAATCTTATAGAGATACTTCCTCGATACCCTCGAAAAGGTATTAATTACCGCCTTTTTAAAGGCTTCGAGACTATATATTCGTATACGAAAGTATATTTTAAACGCGTAATAGTTTACCTCGGTATATACTATTAATTTAAAACTAAAGTTAAGGTTATTTCTAATAGTAAACTTAATTTATTAATTATACTAAAGGTAATAGGTAGTATTTAGATAGCTTAGGATTAGTTATTAGTTTATAAACTCCGCCTCTAATAATTCCTAAACTTTATTAAACTTAACTTCTATTCGGGTGTAAATATAACTTCTAAAAGCTAGAAGAACCCTATCTATAGTATCTTTAAATCGGCGTATTAATCTAGCTAAAGCGAAGCTAATAAGTAGTAAGTTTTTCGTATACCTACGATTACGAAGATCGTTATCTTAAAGTAAGGCTAATACGAATTAGCTATCTTTTTTACTAGCTTTTATAGCTTTTTCCGCCTTTATTTTCGTTTCTTCGTTACTATTAACTTTATCTAATAAACTAGTAAATATAGTATTAAACTCTTCGTTATTAGTATTACTATTACTATTATCTATAACGATCGGTAAATTAATAACTTCTATTAAATTTTCGCTAGAATCTATAAGTAGAAGCTTAGGTAGGCCTTTCGGATTAGCGCCGCCGAAACCGTAGCCTTCCGTACCGAGTTTTATACTTTTAAGTATACTAATTTACCTTTTTTTAATATTAAAAATAACGTTCTTTATAATATACTAGATATAAAACTAGAACGCTCTACGTAAATAGACTTATACTATCGTATTCTTTAGCGCTATATTAAAATCGGTAATAATCGTATAAAGTAAGTAGATCTAGATATTTATAGGTAAAGACGAGGGCTAATAAGCCTTTACTATAGATATTTCTATACCCTAATACTCTTCGCCGTACGCGAGAAGTTAGTAAAATATCTAGCTATACGAATCTTCTACTTTACTAATAAGAAAGTACTAGGCTATCGGAAATATAGTATAAAGTACGGTAATACCGACGATCTAGTAAAGAAGTATATTAAAACTAGGTTATTTATTAATATTAATATCGTTATTAATATCGTATTAATATTTATATAGTTATTAAAGTTTACCGGTTAATACGATAAGTATAATCTATCTAAATAACTTCTAGGTTAGACCTCTAAAGATTAATATACTAGTCGTAGGTCTAGAAGACCTTTTCGATTAGGGCTTTAGCTATACTATATAAGGATATGGGTAAGGCTAGGTAGATATTGTGCCTATCGTGGTTTGTGCGTTTAGGGGCCAGCTGGTGATACCTAGGTATAACGCCGTATCTACGGTAGGCCTCCTAGATAGATATCTACTATAATTAAAGAGTTTTACGATAGATTTAATTAAGTAACTATTATACGATCTATCTAGCGGTAGGGTTTAGTAATATCTAGGCCCTAATTAGCTATAGTTACCTCTACTAAATTTTATAAGTTATAAGCTTAGTAATCTCGTAAGAAGAAGGCGTAGGTTAAAGGAAATTAATTACGATAGCTTTATAGCGGTAAGGTTTAGAACGCCCCGGAAGAGGGTATAATAATAAGTACCGAACGGCGCGTTTAAATATTAGAAATAGTACGATAGAAAATAAGTTAATCTATAGGGATATAGCTAGTATCTATTACGGGGTAAGACCCGTTAGACCTAAGAGGTCATGCATGTTAGGGTTACGTGACTATATCACGAGCTAGGGAAGCCCTACTTTAGATCCTATAATAGCTTCGTTTAGCTTACTCTCGGTATCTAATTAATAAAAGTCTATCTATACCTTAAACTACTATTTTATAGCGTATTACCGTTAATAATTAATTTAATCCTTTTTTTTAAGCTTTTATTAGCTTCTAAATTATATAATCTAATTTCTTCTAGAGTTCTATTCCTCATTACGAATAAGTTAATTAATTTAAGTATTTCGTATACTTCTAAACTAGGTAATCTATATATTTTAATTAAGTTATTTAGGCTTCTACTTAAGCTATCTAGGCTTCTATTTAAGCGACCTATACCTCTAATTCCTCGTATAATAAATTAATTAATACTAAATTAATAAGAGCTTCTAATAGGCGATCCGTACTTTTAATACTACGAATACTAATAACCTTTATAATAAGCCCCGAAAATACTTATATTAAAAACGATATTATAATAACTACTAAGCCGCTTATAGGATTACTAAGATTACTAGACCTATTTACTTCTATACCTTTTTCTCCGATACTTTCTATTTTACTCCTTATACCTATTAGAATAAAAAAACGTACTCGTTTACCCCTACTAGCTAAGTTCGATAGTTCTAAAATAAAGTATCGAAACTAATAAAGTAAAACTTATATAAAACTTCGAATCGATATAGAAATACTCGGTACTATCTCTAGTTAAATTACTACTCTCCTTATAGCTTTAAAGGGCTCGGCTAATAAGAACTATACCCCTTTTATTAGTACTAAACTTAAAAAGGAAATACCTCTACTCTTAAACGTTTAGACCTACTTAAACCGTTTATACGCTAACTTTAATTACGAATATACCGCTTATACTAAATAAATTAATTTAAAATAAAAGATTTCGGATTTCGATATTTACTATATTAAATTCGAATACCTATTAATAAAAGTTAATAGATTAGAATAAGCTAAAAGTATAAAAATTAATAACCTCTATTATAGTATACGCTAGTTAATTCGAAGTACTATTATCGGCGAAACTATAAAAGATATACTTATAGAATAGGTCTAATACTACTACTATATCTAGGTTAATTTATAGATATTAAAAGCCTTTCCTACTATTTATACTACGCTATATTTACTATCTCCTACTCGTAGTAGTACTACTATTATTATCCCTACTACTTTTTTACTTTATAACTTTATAGATATTAATTCGAATCTCGTTTTTATATAAACTTTTACTTAATATACTCGTAGGAGTACGCCGAACTTAAATAGATACCTTATTAGCCTAGGCCTCCCCTCGGACCCCTAATATTATAAGAAGTACTCGAAATAGGTAATATAAGAGGAAATATTACGCCGAAAAGTAGCTAGTACTTACTTCTAGTATAGGTATATAAATTATACTATTACCTTCTACTTATTAAAAACGCTTTAGAAGAGTAAGAAAATCCCTATTAAGATAGTTATTACTTATATTAAACCTATTTTTAATACTACTACTAAAAAGCCGGAAAACTAGTCGCTCTTATACTAAATCGTATATAAGAGTATAAAAAAGCCTAATTAGAATACTAGGAGTATTAGGAAAAGACTAAAAAAATAGATCTACTTCTTTTTAAAGTAGATATTATAATTAATTAGATAAATTATACGAAGTACTTATTCGACTTAGGCTAGTCTTCTAGTACTCTTATTAGTAATAAACTAGTAAACTACTTAAACCTTCTATACTTTAAAATAGTCCCCTATATATTAAAAAGTATATCTAGAATAACTAGTACTATTAATAAAATTATATACTTCGAGATAGATATCGAAAGCTATTACTAGTACTACTAATATACTTATTACGTCTTAAACGTAAACCGAGACTTTATTCTAGGGCTTTTTTAACTTACGGAAAACGGGGTTACTTATAACTAGTTAACTAATACTACTTTTATTACTACCTCTAAAACCGTTATTTACCGCTCGAAAGAGCTTATTAATAATACTATACTTATAATAATTATTATAATAGTAGCCGAAATTAGATATACGAAAAAATAAGACCTACGAGCTTCTAAAGTATTCGCCGCTAGACTAAAAGATATCGTATAAACTCTCGAGAATAAGAAAAAACTAACTATAGAGTAAATTCGTAAATATTAACTATTTTAATATATTTAATTCTAGGATACTTTAGTATACGATCGAGAAGAACTACTACTTTACTAAAACGACCTAGATATAAGTATTAATTTAATTAAAAAAACTGATAGAAAAGACCTAAAAGTACTATAAGGACCCCTATATAGTATATTACGAGACGAGCTTCTCGTATTATAGAAGACTTTTATAGACTTTCTCGAAAAAGGGTTTATCCGTACTAGCTAGTTAGTTACTACTACCCCTATATTATTCGCCTATAAACCCGGTAGGGGGTTACGATTTTATATTAATTATAGGGCTCTAAATAGCCTTATAAAGTATAATCGCTACCCCCTACTACTAATTAGAGAGACTCTATATTAGATTAAAACTACTAAATAGTATACGAAATTCGATATAAAAGCTATATTCTATCGTATCCGTATTACCGATAAAGATATCTAGAAAACGGCTTTTCGTATACGATATAAGTTATTCGAATAAGTAATTACTCCTTTTAGTCTTATAAATAGCCCTTCTATATTCTAATACTTTATTAATTAAGTACTTTATAATCTTCTAGACTAGTACGTCTTAGCTTATAATAATAATATCCTAATCTATACGAATAGTACTTTCGAAAAGTACCGGATATAGGTAAATAAAGTACTCTTATACTTAGAAAAAGCTAGCCTATACTTAGATATCTCGAAATATAAGTTTAAAATTAAAAGTATTAAATATCTTAATTTAATTATTATAACTAGAGAAAGTATATTAATAGACTTTTCTAAAATCGCCGCTATCTACGAATAGGAAGCTCCTATAAGTATAAAGGGTATAAGAAAGTTTATTAGTTTCGCTAACTACTATTAAGAATTTATATAGGACTTTAGTAAGCTTATAAACCCCTTTTACTAACTTATAAAGAAGGATATAATATTTAAATAGAATAAAACTATTTAATATACTTTTAACGACTTAAAAGAATACTTTTTAGCCGGTAGGGTACTCGCCTACTAGGACCCCGAGCGAGAAATATATATTAAATATAACGTTATAGGATTCGCTATTAGAAGGTAATTAGTTTAACGATATAATATTCTCTAGTACCCTATTATTTTCTTTTTATATAAGATATTACTAGCGGAATATAACTACCTAATCTATAATAAAGAACTCCTCTCGATTATTACCGGAATTACCGAATAGTATATAAAACTATATAATTTAACTTTTTTAATAATTATTACGGACTATAAGAACCTAGAATACTTCTAGAAGAAGAAGTACTAATCGGAATATTAAATATACTAAATAGAGCTCCTAGAAACTTTACTACTATAGAAGATAATTTACTAGTTAGGTAAATTATCGTAAATACTAGATACTTTCTTATATATAGATACCTACGATAATAGCTCGGTAAAGAGTAAAAACTAGTTCTTATAGTTCTAGAAAATAACCTAAGACCCCTTTATTATAATATCGGAAATAGATATCGAAACTTAACCTTTTAGATAATAGGAATTTTATAAGCTATAGAAAGTAGCGAGAGTAGTAGACCTACTTTACGAAGAGCTAATATAATTAGTTTTAAGTAAGGCTTTAAAATTTCTATTAAAACTAGTACTTCCGACGGTAGTATAGATCTTAGAAGCTTCGGTTAATAACTTTTAACTCTTCTTATACGGTAAACTCTAGATCCCGAGCTATAAACCCTTTCGTACGGCGATAATTTAATAGTACTACGATTTAGTAATCGGAGGATACTTTAGCTATAAAACCTTAATTTCTATACTTATACGATAGTTCTTTTAGCCTAGTTTTAGAATAAATACTCGAAAATTCGTTAAAGTTTATTTATTATATAGTAGAAATAAGATCTAGAGGTAGAAGAAGTATAATTTATTATAACCCCTACTAATCCTATCGCGAAACTAGGCCTCTATTTCTATAGATTCTATAACTTATCTACTAAACGAATAAAGTTACGAGTAGTTTTTAGTAGTTATAGATCGCTTTTCCGGAAACCTTATCCTAATACCCTTACGAACTAGAAAAGTAGATAATATAGTTAAAGTATTTCTAATTTTTATCTACGTATATTCTAGTCCTCCTAAATCTATTATTTTAGATAGAAGAAGGTAGTAGATAGATAGTTTCTAGAAGCGTTTTTACGAACTACTAAAAATCGAATAGAAACTCTTAATAGCCTACTATCCGTAAACTAATAGTACTACTAAAAAGATAAATTAAGAAGTATAGTAGTTCTTATATTATTATATTACTTTTAGTTAATAGGATTAGGCTATATAATTACTAGTAGTTTAGTTAGTTTTTTTTAAATAGGCCTTAGTATACGAGAGGAAGTATCTTACCTTTCTTCGCTATTTATAACTATAATATCGACTTTATCTAGATAAATAAGAAATAGAGTTATATAAGTAGTAAGTACGTAGTAGCTAAAAATACTATTCTAAAGCTCTAAGAAGTCTAATAATAGGTAGTAGCCGCTCTTATAGATAGTTAATAGGTAATAGAAAAATAGGCGAACCGATACTAATAGGCGGCCGAAAGCTTTAAAATAGGCGATTAAATCTAATTAGACTTATAGAATATCTAAATAAGATACCTAAGTAAAAAACTTAATTAGTTATATATAAAATATACTATTATAAATAAAGTAGTACTAAATATCTACGAATTTAATATCCTTATAGGTATCTATAATCGCTTTTATTCGGATTTCTTATACTCGGCGGAATACGAGGGCCTATTATCGTAATAGTTCTACGATAAAGTAGTACTACTAATCGTAGTAAATAGAGAATAAGAGTTCTAAGTAGAGATAATTTTTTATATTAAGAAATACCGATATAAGTATATTATATAAGTTAAATAAGCGGGATATAAAACCCTTACGCCTACGAACTTAGAAAATATCGAAAATACTATAGTTTTAAACGACTAGGAGGCTAAATAGGGGAGTATTAGAAAAAACGATAGACCGAGGGAGCGCTATCTAATAAGAATAAAGCGCTTAAAAGTATAATAGAAGAGGTTTATTACTATAAGAAGTAAAGAGAGAGGGGGTATTATTATAAGGTAAGACCTATTAGACCTAAGAGGTTATATATATTAAGGTTACGTAATTATATTACGAGCTAGGGAAGCCCTACTTTAGATCCTACGAGAGCTTTGTTTAGCTTACTCTCGGTATCTAATTAATAAAAGTCTATCGGCACCCTAAACTGCTATTTTGCAGCGCGTTGCCGTCAACAGTATCGTACTATTAGTATATTAGATAGGTATATTAGCGGAAGATATCTAGGTATCCGAAAGATATAAAAGGATATATAGGGGACCCCTAGTATAGGTATACTACGTAGTATTAGAGTAGTAACTAAAAGCTATATTATCCGTAGTATATAGACTAGAATATAATTAATATATACCCGGTATAAATAACTATAGGTTTAGTAACTTATCGGATAACTAAAGCGTAGCGGGTTTAGCTTTATCTATATTCTCGATACCCTAGAGATTAGTAGTAGTATTAAATACCTAGTATAAGTAAGTAGTACCTAAATATATCTATAAGCCGAATATATAATATAACGAAGTACTATATTAAAACCCCTATTTTAAATAGAACCTACTACTATCGGAAATAAGTATCGACTCCTAGGTAGAGGATTATTTAAATAATACCGAATAAGTAACCCTAAAAGCCGTACTTACTATAAAAGAAACTAAGAAATAGAAAATCGAGTACTTAAAAGAAAAGAAACTAGTAGGAGCTAACGATTAGATAGTCTAGAAGTAAATAGTTAAGAGGGCTTTTAGGATAATCTCGATCGACCCGGATAAAAGAGAACTAGTTAATATAAACCTATTAGTAGATACTTATATAGTAACCTAGCTTCTAAATATAATTTATACTTACCTAAGAAAGTATAATAATATAGGACGATATAATTAACCTAAAAATAATAAATAACGAAATAGCTAGCTAGTTCGTTACTAGAATAGAATAGATATTTACTAAATACTAACCTCTTTTTAATATAAATATATCTATATATACTAAAGCTTTAGTAAAAAGTTATACTAGTAGATACCTAGAACTAGTAACTATAGTATTAATAGTAAAAAGCGTTATTACCGATAACTAAGGAATATACCGTAAGATAATATAATTAATTAGAGAAACTAACCGAAATAAAATACTATATAGAAATTAAAGTAGAAATAAAAATAATAGTAGTAGTAAGGATAAAAAGAAAGGCGATAATAAGAAGTCTTATATACCTAATAATAAGGTAAGTATAATATACTACTATTATAGCCGATAGGGCTATAAGAAGTATAAATACTATACTACTAAATATAAAAATAGTACTAATCTACTAAATAATAGTATAAAGAAGCTTTCTAGTAACTCTAGGAGTACTACTAATAAGAATACTAGTAATAATAAGGAGATAACCTACTATAGGTATAAATAGAAAGGGTACTTAAAGAAGGATTATCTATAGAATAATATAGTATAATTATAAGGCTAAGCTATAGAAGAACTATAGGGTATTAGCCCTAGGATTAATATAGATATCTAGGGGGGAGGATTAATTAATTAAGCCGTAATAGTACCTAGCTATATAGTCCTAAAATAAGATAAATTAAAACTTTAGATATTCGATACCGGCTCGGATATTTATATTACGAATAGTATAGTAACTATTATAGAAGGTACGGTAAAATAACTCCTAGAAGGTTATAACTTTATAACTAGTAGTAAAATAGTCGCTACTACCTACTCGTATACGGTATTAATTACGATAGTAGAGGAGATAGAGAAATTTAATACCCTTATAAGCCTCTTAGATATTATTATAGTACTAAACTTCTTATATTATATTATATCTAATAAGAAGTAGTACTAAAAAGGTAGTAGACTAATTAGCCTCGATATCCTCGTTTCGATCGGCGTAAAAGTAGTATCGGTATTTAAAATAAGCTTTTAAGTTAATAGGTACTCGGAAAGCCTTAGATTAAGTAAAGCCGTACTAGAAGAAATAGTAATAATTAGTATAAGTACTTATCCGGTAAATAAAAAAGAATAAGACCTTATATTTATAAACCGAGAAGTAGAGAAAGTTAAATTTATTTATAGAAGGCTCGCCTATCTTAGACTAAATACGCTAGTAATAACTTATAAGTATACTAATATCGAAGAACTAAATTAGATAACCTTATATAAAGTTAAGCGATTAGCCGAAGAGATAGCTTATTTAATATATAATAAATCGAACTCTCTAAAGTATACCCTAAAGTACTAGTAAGAGAGGGAGAGTATCCTAAGAAAAGGTTTAGTACTAGATATATCGTTAAATAAACCGGTAAACTTATCTAGAAAGTATATAGTTTAGATTATAGATAATATTTCTAGGTAATAGAAGGTTAGTATTACTAGTATTAAAGTAAAAATAGCTAAAAAGGTCTTAACGATCTTAAAGACCTTTTTAACTAAAATAGAGATTTTACTAACCTAGATAAAGTATAATAATAAAACGGATATCGGTATTAGAGTAATTAGCGAATATTACTATAAAAGAGGGATTCGATTAGAACTTACTTTTATATACTCCTTAGAATAAAATAGTATTACTAAACTTAGGTTTAGAATAATCTTTACGAGAACTTAGTTAATTATAATTAATAGAAAAATACTTTAGGAGTTTTAGCTTTAAGTACTAGAATCCTATATAGATCTAATTAATAATATAGTTAGTAAAGTAGTAGTAGAAAATAAGATTTTAACCGAGGTATATAAAGTATAAATTTAATATTATTAGCCTTACTTATTACCCCTAGACTTTATCGGTAATATAATACCTTTTTAAACTAAATTAAAACTAGATTAACTACGAATCCTAGGAAGTAAGGTAGTAGTTAGAATAATTAATAATATAAAAAAGAAGGTAGAGGCTAGAAGCGAATCTAATATCTTCGTAGGATTCTAAAGGTATTATTTATATAAAATAGCCCTAGAAGTAATAAAGAAAATCGTAATTAATAGAGATATAAAGTTTTATAAGGAATTCTAAGCTATCGATTTTACGATAGTAACGAAGACTTTATATATACCTAGAACTTTTAAACCGTAGTATAAGCTTATACTAACCCTAAAAATACCTAATTAATTTACTCGCTAAGGGGGAGTTAGAAATAGGGATAAAGAGATAGAGGATAACGACGTAATAGCTAGTAATAAGTAGGTAAATTAGTATAATAATAGCCTTTTTAATAGGGTATTTATCGCGGATTAGAACCTAGAAGTATTCGAAATACTAGATAAAGTATTTACTAGCTTTTATACTAACGGGGTAGACCTAGATTAGTTAAACTATTATATAGCGATAATAGGCCTAGACTACGAATAATAGTTAAAAATATACGATACTAAATTAAAAATACTAACCGATTATAGGATATTCTACTTCTAAAATAACTTTAAAAACGTTAATACTATTAATAGTAAAATAGTATATAAAGTTAAATACGATACCGACGGTAAGATCGTTAAATATAAAGTACGAATAGTAGTAAGAGGCTTCCGGTAGCGAGTAGGGGAGGACTTCGATAACTACTATATAAGTATAGCTAAATTAGTATTATATAAAATCTTTTTAGTAATAGTAATAGCCTTAGGCTAGAAGAAGATTTAAATAGATACGGTTAGGGCGTACTTTATATAGCATATTTACTATATAATCTATATACTAGTAATACCTTAGATCTATCGGTATATAGTAGGGAACTATTAGGCCTTTTAGTCATTAGGGTACGTAAGTTAGAGAGTAAAGGCGTCGTAATCCTATTATATATACGTATCGTAGATAAGGTGTAGATACGGTATAGATTACGTATATTTAATCGAAGCTTCTATCGTAATAATAGTAGTATATCCTTTACGAGGAGCTAGATCCCCCTTTTCTAGTAGGTTCCCCTTCTATCCTTATATAGGCGTATATTCCTAGCTACCTCTTTTTCTATCCTTAAACTCTATCCCTAGTATAAAAGCTTTATCTCTAGTATAAAAGCTTTATCTAAGACTTATTTTTATCCCTTATATAAATATCTATTACTATTTACTATATTATACTCGTACTAGTCTATAATAGAGTACCTTTTTTACTAGTAGGTCGCCCCGATATACTTACTATATACGGTAGTCGCGAATTAATATTTATCCTTTTAATAAAGTATTATCGCGGTATAATTTAGGTATAGTTAGTATATCGTATAACTTTCTTTTTAAAGTAGAAAAATACTCTATAAAGCTCGGGGTTAGTAATATATAATACTTTTTTAGTCTCTTCTAAAAGTTAGAGGCTAGTTTAGTAAGTACTCCTTCTATTTTCGTAGGTTCTTTATAGTAATAATATAACTACTTTTATCTATATCCCGTAATTCTCTTCTATTTTTCTTCTTTTCTTATCTTTTTATAGGTTCTTCTTATTCTTCTTTTTCTTCTTCTTCTTCTTCTTTAGTACCGGTACTAGTACTAGTACTAGTATTATTATATCTCGTTTAGTACTTATTTATAAAGCCGCGGAGGAAGTAGTATATAAGAAAAGCGAGGAAGAGGCTAAGTAGAAAGAAGAGGAGAATAAGAAGAGAGAGGTAGCGGCTAGGCGTAAGGAAGAGGCTAAGAAAAAGGCGAAAATAGCTAAAAATACTATAACGATACCGGGGGAGCGTAGTTCTACTAATACTACTACTAATAGTAATAATAATACTCGTAACTCGCTATATTATCTACTATTAATTTTTAAAAGTAATAATAATAATAATAATAATAATAGTAATAATAATAATATACCTATACCTCGGCGTAATAAAAAGTATTTAGCTCGTATAGTAGCTACTCCTCCTCCGTATCCTCGACGCGAGATTACGGGCCTTATATAGTATATCTTTTACTAACTTTTTTTTCTTATAGTATTTATACGGTATATCTCTTATTAATATAGTATTTAAGCTCTCCGAGAACGTCCTACTATACGCCTAATACGTCTAGAAACTCGTAGACTAGGGCTATTAGACTAATACCGCTAGATATTAGCGATATCTTATCTCTTTTAGCCGTATATATCTTATTCTATCTATATACTTTAAATATACTACTAATATATATCCTTTATTATACTTAACTAAGTATCGGTAGTACTAGTATATAAGTAGCTATAGTAGGTACTACTATAACTAGATATCTAGCCCCGAGATTACCGACGCCTAGGATTAGTTCTATAGTTACTACCTAGCCGGTATAGATAAAAAATTTACTATATATACCCTTCTCCTCTATCTTAGTATACTAGCTATAAAGACTATTACGGATACTACTAGGATCTATAAGAGAGGTAGTAGTAGTAATAATAGTAATAATAATAATAATAATAATAATAATAATAATAATATCCGAGACTAGCTCGAGGGTTTAGAGCGCTATATTACTAGGACTCTACTAGAAGCACTAGATAAGTATATAGAGCGTATCTATAGCCGTCTTAACTATCTAATAGGTCTAATTAATAATAATAAAGGTAGGGGCGAGGATAAAGGTAAGGATAAGGGTATCGGGGGTACCTCCGGGTCTTAAAGAGCTAGGGACCGTTCTTCTAGTATCTAATAAGTATAGCCTATTATATAGCTCTTAATAATATATTATTTTATCGTATTATTCCTTTTTATATTATAACGGTATTTTTATAATACCTCTATAGACTTTTATTCCGCGATTCGTACCTTACCTCCTTTTTAAAATTTTCTTTATTTTTCCTTATACTCCTACTATATCTTTTTATTATTAAAGTATTTTTAGGGTTTTTAGGTAATTTTATTTTTATTATATCCTTACTATTATATTCTATATAGCTTATTTTTTCTATTACTTCTATAATTTACGATAAAGTCGACTTTATATATAGTTTCTTTATCGAAAAGATTATCCGACGGTATCTCTAAGGTCTTATTAAACTTATAGATATAAGGTTTAAGGCTTTATATATTAAATACGCCTTAAATATATATTATTAGTAGAAGGTTTAGTTCGATAGCGTTTCCGGATAATTTAATTAACTTAATTTAATATAAGTTTATCTATTTAGGTTTTAGCTTTTAATATAGTTATAAGAGGTTAATATTTTTTATATTTAATAGAACTTATTAATTAACTTAGAAAAAGTAGTCCTTTTACTTCTTATTATACTATTAAAATATAGATACTTATACTTTTAGTAAAGCTTCTCTTATAAGGTTTTTATCTTTTACTATTATCTCTATTTAGTTCTCCGCTTCCTCGGCGTATTTATACGGTATTCTTATAGTATTATAAGGTATATATAGCTCGTACTTAAATAGAAGTTTTACTAGGGTTTATTTTATTACCGAATACTTAGATATATTATATATAGTTTAGGCTAGTAATAGCTAATTATCCTAATTATCTTAATACTTCGAATAGTAATTTCTAAAATACTATTCTAAGACCTAGTTTTATTTCTCTATTTACTTATTAGTCTAAGGGTAGAAGCTAATACTTAACCTTTTTTTAATAAGTAGGAGGTCGTAAAAACTAGACTACTATTTACTTATAAATACCGAACCTCTATCCGATATTATTCCTATCGGTAGCCTATAAAATTAGAAAATTCTATCTAAAAATAACTATACTAGATCTATACTATAAATATACTTTAAATAAAGGATATACTTAATTTATTTTATAAATCTATTTATAATTACTAAAATCGAATTATAGTACCCGCTTCTCTTAGAGGATACTAGAGGTAGGTCTATAGTAAAATTAATAGTAATCTCTTACTATAAGCTTTAAAGAATAAGTAAAAGTTTAAGTAAACTATATAGTTTCTTTAATAAAGGCTTAGATACCTAATATATACTATAAGTACGTACTTACTACTTAGTATTCTTATTAATATTAAGCTAGAAAAACGTACTTTTAATACGAGTTACTATCCTAAATATACCCTAATACCTAGTATACGGGTTATTATAGCTTAAGCGTAATACTTTAGTTTTTAGATTATCTAGGGTATATACTTTACTATTCTAATAGAGTAGACCGTAATTTTTAAGCTAAACGGTCGATCTAGCTCTCCTAAATACGTTTTTAATATAGGATATTTAGGACTATCTCTATTCGGTAATAAAAGTATCCCTTTAATACGCCTCGCGCAATATATCTTTAAATATAGTATATTTAATGAGGTCTAACCGTAGTTTAAGTTAAAGAGTATTATCACGATTGCTTATAACCGTGCTTAATACTGGCGGACCTCTACGATTATCCTACTAATACCGAAAAGGTAAAGCTTATAGCTTTAATTATCTAATTAGGAATTAAATAAAGTTATATATATAAGTCTACTTTATTTAACTATCT